>VXBH01000329.1:0-16555 GCA_013400035.1 Rynchops niger | reverse complement strand
CCGTCGTCCCACAAGAAGAGGGACCGCGACCGCCCCGCCGCCATCGCCGCCCCGGGCGCGCAGGCGCGGCAGCGCCGGAAGGGTGTGGCAAGGAGCGGGGAAGATGGCGGACGCGGAGCAGCTCGCGTGCGAGGCCGTGGAGAGCGAGTCGCGCCTGAGCAAAAAGTGAGGGAGGGCGGGCAGAGGGAGCCGGGCCGGGGAGGCCGGGCCGGGACAGGCCGCCCGTCGGAGCCGGCCATGCTGAGTCCCGCCGCCGCGAGGCTCCGCGGCTGGGTCTGGAGGGCTGCGCCCGCCCTCCGGTGGCGCCGGGCACTTCACGACCGAAGCAGGTCGGTGCTTTGCGGTCTGGCGGGACCCGCCGGTCTCCTCACGAAGTCCCGGCCGGCCTGGGCGGGAGCCGTGGGGGTCCGGGCCAGGCCGGGTACCGAAGGCGGTTTCGGGAACCCTGAGTAGCGCCCGAGTTTTCCCAGGGGAGAGTTTGCCTTATGTGCTGTTTCGCTTACGTGCTGTGTGGGGTTGCCGGGCACTTGTGTATAAAATCGGCTGTGGAGGGCCCTCGGGCACACGTTCTCAAGGTGTGTTTGCCGGTTGTTTAGTTCAGTTGTAACTTTCTCGGACTATATGTATTTCATAGGAGGTAAACTAAAGAAGTTCGAAGAATAAAGTGCTTAGACACGCTTAAGGACTGCTTTTCCTTTTGGTCAGAGTAAGGGAAATGGCAGGGCTATTGGTACTCTGTAAGCTTTGGCAGAATCCTGCCGAGCATTTCCTTGTCGGAACGTGGGAGTGCCCGCTGCATCCGTGTTCCTTCTCTTTTGCAGTGAGCTGAAGAGACGTTTAAAGGCTGAGAGAAAAACAGCTGAGAAGGAGGCAAAGCAGAAGGAGCAAAGTGAAAAGCAATCAAATAAGCCTTCTGTGACTTCTAACTCCGAGAATAACATTGCTGCTGATGAAGAAAGCTTAGATCCGAACGTGAGTGTCTGGCCTTGTACTTATTAGCGTTCTGAGAATAAATGAGATTTACATTTGATTTTTTTTATTTGAGGGGGACTAAATTCCAGGGGGGTTAAAACGAGAGAGACTTACATATCCCTACATAGGGTAGCTGTGTTTCAATTTACAACCTGTAAAATGCTTTCAGTTTCTAATCAAATCGTTTCATTTTCTTTGTGTCTGGTAACAGCAATATTACAAGATCCGTAGCAATGTAGTCCAGCAGCTGAAGGGCACCAATGAAGATCCCTATCCCCACAAGTTCCACGTAGACATATCTCTGACAGATTTTATAGAGAAGTACGGTCACCTGCAGCCAGGAGATCACCTGACAGACATTACAGTGAGAGTGGCAGGTAAAGGCTTATCGGGGCTACAGAAAGATAGTCTATTGCTTTGCCAAGGCAAGCCTTAGCTGCCTTTAGTGATGGCGTGGTCTCTTTTTGAATTTTGCTGATCCCCTGTTACTCAGTCATGAAGTCTGTAGCAGTGTTAGACTCTTCAGGACGCGTCCTTTCAGACTGAGTGGACCTGCGCAACATCCCTTGTAACTACAAGATCAGGTTGTGATACGGGCTCCAAGTTCATACAGTCTTCTGTGCACTGGTATTAACTTTGAGACATAACTGCTACTCTTTCATGGTTGGCAATCAATTCAGAGCTGACGATCCTTTGTCCAAGTGATAATACTGCAGCTTTTGCCCCTATATCCTTTCTGCTAGGGACTCTCGTCCTGATGTCCTGCATGCTTTGATGTTTAGGTCGAATCCATGCAAAACGTGCCTCTGGAGGGAAGCTGATTTTCTATGATCTTCGTGGTGAAGGAGTCAAGTTGCAGGTCATGGCAAATTCCAGGTAAGTAGAGGTATTCCCATCAGCATTCTAAACTGAACTGCATTCTGGGGCCTAGAGATCTGTATTTGGGCATTCTATTCCTTCATCTCCTTAGGCTATTCATCTATGGGTTGGCTTAGGCAGCTACGTAGTGTTTTGCTTAGGATGTTGTGGTTGGCTTCACTGCTAGAAGAATCCTTTTTTTAAAGGATTTGGTCTGGGGAGAGACTTGCAGGACAGTTTGGAATGTTGAATTTTAGCAAAACTGCTTACATTGTTTTTGTAATTACAGGCTCTACAAATCTGAGGAAGAGTATTTCCGTATTAATAACAAGCTGCGTCGTGGGGACATTATTGGTATAGAGGGAAATCCTGGGAAAACAAAGAAAGGGGAACTGAGCATCATTCCTTATGAAATAACTCTGTTGTCTCCATGCCTGCACATGTTGCCTCATCTTCACTTTGGCCTCAAAGATAAGGTACTTGTCGTACCTGTCACTCTTGGAGGCAGTTTGACGGACAGGTCTGAATGGATGACCTTTCATGTCTGCTGAGGGTATCGGTCAACAACAAAGAAACATTAGTTTTGGTATTTTTTTCCTTTGGTAGCACATTTGTCTAGCTTGTTCTAAAGATACTTGCTCTTTTCAGGAAACTAGGTATCGTCAGAGATACTTGGATTTAATTCTTAATGATTACGTGAGGCAGAAATTTATAACTCGTGCAAAGATCATTACATATATTCGGAGCTTTCTGGATGAGTTGGGCTTCCTTGAGGTAAGGCTCCAGTGTTTTATTTCTCTCTGTATACTGAATGTGCGTAGAGCTTCTCAGCTTCAAGGATGCTTTATATTCAGACTCATACGGAAAATATTTACAGAAGTGAGAATAATTACCTCAGCAGGGTGTGTTTTATCACTTTAATGTAATGGGAGCCATGCTTCTGGGTTGGTAACATTAATTCTTGATGCTAAGATGTGAGGATATGGACAGGCATACTGATGTTCGTTGTGTTAACATGAAAGCCCGGCTGGTTTGTAAGCACAGCAGTTGAAACGTGGCATATCTCACAGAATCAATTAGAAAATTGGTTGCCGCTTCACCAGCTGAGTCATTCTGCTACTCCATTTTTCCATCATTTGCAGTTACTTTCTCTTTCGACTTCAGGAGACATGGAACTGTTTCTCATGTAGTTGATAGTGTATATTGCTTGAAGCACAAGCGGTCACCTTCTAAACATCTAAGAAAACGTGCTTCTGTGAAAGAAAATTTGTAATGATTTGAACTAAATCAATTAACCGAAGCCTGCAGCAGGTTGATTTAAATCTTTCTTCTCTTTGAAATTGTGTATCTATTCAGAAATGAATTCATTTGGACTCTGGGATTCCCCACACATACAGACCTTCAGTAACAGCTTTTTAGATAAAGTGAATGTTTCCATATTCTCACTGCCAAATATTTTTGAATGCTCCAAATGTAAATAATTTTATTTTTTTTTTCCCCAAAAAGCAATATTATAAAATGGTGAGAGCAATGGTGAGCAATATTATAAAATGGCAGTGAGACATTCTCACTGCCAAATATTTTTGAATGCTCCAAATGTAAATAATTTTATTTTTTTTTTCCCCAAAAAGCAATATTATAAAATGGTTTAGGTCTTGCAAAATTTGCAGCATCCATGGCATTTCATTTCTTTCAGAACTACTGCTTTACAGCTTTGCCATGCAGACTATCCTAAAGAATTCACAGCGTAAGCAATGATTTGGAGAAGATACTGAGGAAGGCTGCTACTTCTCATAAGTTTTATGAAACGGCTCGCTCTCTTACCCAAGAGCTAGATGCAGCGCTCCAGCTGGGGCCTTATAAGAGTGGAGTAGAGGCCAAGAATCCCCTCCCTCCACCTGCTGGCCACGCTTCTTCTGATGCAGCCCAGGATACGACTGGCTTTCTGGCCTGCAAGCACACATTGCCAGCTCATGCCCAGTTTTTCACGCACCAGTATCCCCAAGTCCTCGGCAGGTCTGCTCTCAATCCATTCATCCCCCCCAGGCTGTACTGATACCGGGGATTGCCCCGATCCAGGTGCAGGACCTTGCACTTGGCCTCATTGAACTTAATTTTCTACAGTGCAGAGAGATGATATTGTGACAGTGCCACAGTCCAGTTCCTGACTTTGACAATGTGAACCCAGCAGGCTCACGTTTATAGTAAATATGAATGATTTTTGATAGCAACAAATAGTTTAAGTAATTTGTCTTCACTGACTGCATGAGAGAAATGCTCTTTAGTTCAGAATTGTTTTCCTATTCTATAATGTCAAACAGTAAATGAAATACAGATATTTTTCATGAAAGCTAGCAGTGGTTTGTTTCTTTCTTTGATCTACAGAGTTCTGCTTTGGAAACAGATTAGACGAAAGCAGGGCATTTGAGGTAGGAGCTTGGAAATATTTATGCCACTGTTAAATTAATCTTTTTTTTTTTTCTTATTATTTTACAGATTGAAACTCCTATGATGAATGTAATTCCAGGTGGAGCTGTGGCAAGACCTTTTATCACATACCACAATGAACTGGATATGAATTTATACATGAGAATTGCTCCAGAGCTTTACCATAAGGTAAAATACAGGCCTCTCGTGGCTAAGCCTGTATTCTCCAAACTGTTGTGACCTTATTCTAAAAAAATAAATGTATCTAAAATGAGGATTATTCTTGAATAAAGGTGGACTCATTGGATTGGAGGGAGTGCTCTTTAGTTCTTTTGAAAAATTTAGTGTGTTTACTAGAATTTCCTTTTGTTTAGATGTTGGTGGTTGGAGGCATGGACAGAGTATATGAAATTGGGCGTCAGTTCCGTAATGAAGGCATTGATTTGACTCACAACCCTGAGTTCACAACTTGTGAATTCTATATGGCTTATGCAGACTACCATGACTTGATGGAAATTACAGAGAAACTGCTTTCAGGTGATGTACGCAATATTAATTAAGAGTAAGAGTCTCTGGAAGAATTGCAGATTATGTGGCATACTCTTTTTCTAAACTTCGGGTTCCTTTTGTAGGGATGGTGAAACATATTACTGGAAGTTACAAGATCACTTACCATCCAGATGGTCAAGATGGACAGGCCTATGAGATAGATTTTACTCCTCCCTTCCGACGAATTAGCATGGTGGATGATCTGGAAAAGGTCCTAGGAGTGAAATTCCCACCAGCTGAGTGTTTTGAAACTGAAGGTTAGATGCTGAACATGAATGTCCTATAATTCTTCCTTAACGATTTTTTTCCCCCAAAAAAATAATGTCCAGCAGTTGCGTGGGGTTGTGCTTAACTGTTGTCAAGTTTCTGAAATATAAAATAATTCACATTTTAGTGTAAACTGATTAAAAACAAATATGGGTTTTGCAGATTGGCATTTAAGCTCGTGTTTTCCATTATGTATACCATTAAGATCTTAGGAATCACTGTAAGACATGCTGAAGGAGGCAGAAAGGAAAAAAAACGTGGTTGCCTGGGTGGCTTTTCTAATTTTTGTCTACAACAATTTCAGAAACTCGGAAGTTCTTTGATGACCTTTGTGGAGAGAGAAATGTTGAGTGTCCACCTCCCAGGACAACAGCCAGGCTTCTTGACAAAGTAAGTAAAGGTGGTGTTTTTATAAGCCTAATGCCTTTGAGGATCTACCTGTATTAACGGAAGTCTCCTCAGAGCAAAAGTGTAGCTCTGTCAGGGAAAACACGCTGAAATGCACTTCAGCCATTTCTGTATCGCAGTGGGAAAACTTGCTGCGTCAGAATCTTTTTTTTTTTTTTGTGTTGTCTCCCCCAAAATGTAGTCTACTATTGCCTGCTTAATGTGCGTGCTAGAGGATTTTAGTTTGATAACTGGTCTCTTGTGCTTAAAGCAGATCTGCTTTATCTTATGTGAGTTTTGTCTGCCAGATCTGTGTGTTTGTATGTACCATACTAAACTGGTAGCTTACCATGTAGTTCTTTTGTCAATTGTATTAAGTCTTTTCCGTTGTACCCAAAATATTGCTTGATAGCTGTTTTTCTGCTGCTTTTCCTGTTGACCTTTGTTGTAATGTCCAAATGAATTATATTTTTTTTTATATATAGTTTTCGCTATGTCATTTTTCTTGTCTCTGTTAATGAAGACATTACCACGATCAAGAATTATTAGTTGGGAAACTTCAGTTTTATGGTATCTTTTTCAGTAGTGAAGAGAGGGAAGCAGGATGTTTGGAGAAGGCAGTGCCAGGAAAGTGATATTGTACTCTACAGAATTGTTTTGCTTTTGCTTTCACAGTTAGTTGGTGAATTCCTGGAAGTCACATGTATCAACCCTACATTCATTTGCGATCACCCACAGATCATGAGTCCTCTAGCCAAATGGTAAGAGACACAGTCACTGTTTAACTCTTTAAAATCCTATACTAGGTTATTAAAAAGAGCTGGGGGCGGGGGGGGGGGCATAGCGCGGGGAGCAGGACCTAAGGTTCCTGAGCTGTGAATCCCATCATCCAGGGAAGAGGTGTGCTGATGCTTAGTAGTGTCAAGTTTTGACAGCTGTTACCGCTAAGCGCGGGCATTCCTCCTGAATTGATGTACATGCTCTTTGCTTCTGTAAAGATGTTTATTTTAAGGAGTGGTTGTTTTATCGCCTTCACATAGGCATCGCTCTCGTCCAGGACTAACAGAACGTTTTGAACTCTTTGTAATGAAGAAGGAAGTGTGCAATGCGTACACAGAACTTAATGATCCTTTTCGTCAGCGGCAGCTTTTTGAGGATCAGGCCAAGGTATGGTGTCTTGCTGATAGTGAATCAATGATATTGGCATGTAAGCAAAGAGTATTTCTTACGTGTATTCCAAATCTGTCATTATTCCCTACTGCTGAAAGGAGTTTTTACTACTTGGAGTGAGTGTTTGTCACTCAAATGAAAGCCTGCTATTAAAACTTAATTCCTTTTAAAGGAGCCTTGCTCTCTAAGGTAAACAAGTCCAAACGCTGCTGCTGCTTAGTTTTTTAGTAGTGCGACTTTGTTTTGGAATATCTTTCCTTTTATTCTACCTGATGTACTAATCTGAAAATGAGCAAATATGCAAAGGCTTTTCTCTGTCTTGCTCAGGCTGAAAGTTATTTTTCCCCAGTTAAGCATTTATCTAGTCATACAACATTATACTTACAGGTTCTTAAATTTTTGTGTCTGTTACCAGAGTTTGAATGGTGTGTAAGAAATAGCCTAACTTCCTGAAATGAGTTACTACTATTTTAAATTGGCTCACGGAATAGAGCTGCAGACTGGAAATTATTAGGCTTGCAAACTTATAGTACTAGGTTTCTCTAGGTAAGTCTTAGAAAGGAGTGGCTGAAACTGATTTTATAATTAATTAGGTATACACGTCCATGAACGCATGCATGCCCAGAAGATTGAGGTCAGATGATGCAGTCTGCAGAGACAGAGCTCCTGTTCTTCCTGCTCTTTCTAACGGCTTCACAGTGCTTGAGAAGATTAAACAATTGTCAAGCCCAGGAAAATAAAATTATGTTAACTAACTTACTCGATAGTAAACTTCAGAGTATTCAGTCAGAATGAGTATTACAGATTTCTTTTACCTTGGGTCTGTTTATGTTTGCTGCAGTTGTCTCTCATGATTATAGCCAGACTGTGCAGACATATGATTATATGTGCTGAATGAAAATGTGGCCAAAAATTTAATGTTAAAGTGGAAATTGAGATGAAGGATGGTAGCTCGCATTTCAGGATTTTCAGACTCAGGCAGAAAAGTTTGCTTTAACAGTTTTTTGCAAAGTCTTCTGTGAAACTGTGAGCCTAAGCATTTGTTGCTGTTTCAACACTTACACTTGGCATTTTATAAATCTGAGAGGGAGGGCTAGTCTGCGTTTTTATTATTATGCCTTTTGGCACTTGGAGGCTGTCAGGGTCAGATGCATTAGTTACCGTCTCAGTGAAGGGTTTTTTAATCTTTCTACTTGAGGGGAAAAAAAGCAATCAGTAAACTTTGTTTCATGGAGGAACTACTGATGATTCAAACAATTATGTTTATTAGTTGTTTCTGCAAGCATTAAATAGAGGCAAGCAATAAAGAACATGAGAAGCCTTTGAAAGCAATTTATTCCACTGTCATCTGCTGCCACGTGGCCCTGGTGATAGCTTTTCATGAATTGAAGTGCCAGGGCCTTTGTCTAGAACGGAAACTTACCTCTAGGCTCAGTTCCTTATCTGTATTTTGGAAACATCTGTACAGGTGACCTCCACGGTTCTCTATGTGCTGAGATTCCTTCATCTGTTACTCACTTATGCAGCTGTATAGGGCTTTGCTTTCATCAGTTACGTGGTTGCTACAACTACAACCCACCTTTTGCTAATACTTTTCTCATTTAGGCAAAAGCTGCAGGTGATGATGAAGCCATGTTTATTGATGAAAACTTCTGTACGGCTCTGGAGTACGGCCTTCCTCCTACAGCCGGCTGGGGCATGGGAATTGATCGCTTCACCATGTTCCTTACAGACTCTAATAACATCAAGGTAAATGTTAGCAATGGCAGTGCTTTGTTAGAGAAAGGGAATTGGATTCTGCAAAGAAAACAAATAACGGGCAGCGTAGTCATTTGAGATTCTTTATGACGAGAATTCACAGAATAGCAGGGTTTGGAAGGGACACTCAGAGACCATGTAGTCCGCCCCACCTGCCAGAGCAGGGTCACCTAGAGCAGGTGGCACAGGAATGCATCCAGGTGGGTTTTGAATCTCTCCAGAGAAGGAGACTCCACAGCCTCTCTGGGCAGCCTGTTCCAGTGCTCTGTCACCTTCAAAGTAAAGAAGTTTTTCCTCATGTTGAGATGGAATTTCCTGTGCTCCAGTTTGTGCCCGTTGCCCCTTGTCTGAAAAGAGTCTGGCCCCCATCCTCTCGACACCCACCTTTTAGATATTGATAAGCATTGCTGAGATCCATTCCACCTCAGAAAAGCCCTCCTTTGTCGCACTTAGAAATCTCTCCAGAGGCTGCGTGCTTAGACTGGCCCACGGGGCCCTGCTCCCCAGGCCGGGGTGGGGGCGGCAGCCCTGGCACCCGCTGACGGCGTTCCTTTTCGCAGGAGGTGCTTCTCTTCCCTGCCATGAAGCCGGAGGACAATAAGAAGGAGGCGCAGCCCGACCCGCCCGCCGAAGGCACCTCAGTGTGAGGAAGCCCCTCAGCGTAAAGAAACCCTTCAATAAACGCAGCCTTTCCCGCCGCCCGCCTCCGTGTCTCTCTCTGCGCCTGCGCCGCCGCCGCTCCCGGCGGGCCCCGCGCGACGGGGGGACGGGGGAGGAGCGAGCTGCTGCGCGCGCGCGGGCTGCCTGTCGCTGAGGCGAGTGTCCCGCCGCGGCCACGGGGTTTGAGTTGCCGCCGCCCGGCCCGGCGAGGAGCGGCGGCACGGTTAACCCGGAGGGTAGGGGCCGAGAGCGGCGTGATGTACGCTTGAGTGCTACCCAGCGCGTGGCTCGGGGCTGCCCCGGCTGTTGGGGCTCAGCGGTCACCGGGGCAGTGTGGAGGCCCGGGGGCCTCGGCATGAGGGCGGCCTCGCCCGGCGCCTCAGGTGTGGTGCAGGGCCCGTACGGGCGCGGTGGTGTGATGCACGCCGTTGGCCGCTGCCTAATGGGAACTCAGGAATCTCACCTGCTCCTGGTGAGAATCCTAAGGGTTCTAGCGTTGGTTTTAATTCCTGGCGATTTGGGAAAAAAGGTTTTTATTTCGTATAGTTCTTATAAACAATCCTGCAGGGGTGATGCAGTTAGTCTTTGGACATTGGACCCTGGTATGGGAAAGTGTCATGCAAATCAAGGCGATAGGGTTTGAAGAGACGGGGGTTGTTAATCAGGGCTGTGATGGAATCCAATTCTGTTTAGAACCTGCATTTGCATCGGGAGCCATGTGGTCAGCTGATGAAATTGCCGAGCTGTGTTACCTGCATTATAGGACCAGACTTCCTAAGCAGGGGAAGCCAAATCCAAACAGGGAATGGACTTCACTGGCAGCTGTTGTCAAAGTGGAATCTGCGTTCCAAAGAGAGGTTGTTGCTAGTCCAGGGAATCTGCAGGGTAAGATTGAGTTGGGACTGGGGCGAGCAGCGGGAAGGGGGGAGANTTTTTTTTTTTTTTTGAGATGCTTTTGAAAAAGAGCATACACTCCTTCCTATCTCATTTCTGTCTCCACCCAAATTCTTTACTCTTTGTCATTGTAAAAGCTTTTACAGCTTCAGTCTGGAAAGAGACAGTTTTAGTGAAATACTGTTCTGCCCAGACTGTAACTAAGAAGGTGACAGCCTGCATTTGGCTGTTCAATAAGTGGCGAAAGTCTAGGCAGGCAGGACCTGGATTCCTGATGTAAACCATTGCAGAAGTGTGTTCGGCTACTATTTGAAAGAATCCTAGAGAGGTCTCAGTTCGCTCTCCTTTAACACACTGCGTTATTACATTGTGAGTTTGTGTTAGTTCACCATCATCTTCTTTTCCCTTACTGGCACTTCATGTTGTCATGCAGATTATATCCCATGCTTCTTTCTTACGTGTTTGAGGAGTCCCATGCCACCGTCCACTTGGGGTTGCTTAGCATATCAAGCCTTTGTTAGCACGCCAGTTACGGGAATTGTATACTTCTCCTAGCACTGGTGCTTTTGCCTGCTATGCTTTGTTCTCCAGCTGATGCTGTTTCCTTTCTGGAATGTCACATGGCCTGCCTTGCTGTACCTTAGCTTCTACACAATGTTCTGTGTGTTCTCTTACCAGAATGACTGTATGAGAGCAATGCGACTGATGAGAGTTCGCTCAGTTAGTGTTGTTTCTTTTTTCAGTAACAAAGGAAGTTGTTGCTATGGGAACTGGAACAAAATGTATTGGCCAAAACAAAATGAGAAAAACTGGTAAGTATGGTGTAAAATCCAAGAACTGATTACCAGTGCTACCTTCTTTCTTGCTGGTGTCGTAGAATCAATGAAAATGTCCAAGGCATTTTGCTCGGACTTCTGGATTGTAGCTAGAAGTGTAAGCCAGACCTCACCTTGCCAAGAAGAAAGGGGCTCAGGCAGCCAGAATGACTGCCCTGAAAGTTTGCCGCACTTGCTGCCTTAATGGTGAATAAACTCTACGTGGAATTGTGTAGTTTAGGCCCTGAGTCTGCATACCCGAAGACTTCATAGCTAAAAGCAAAACAAAACATAAGCAAAATAGTTGTGCTTCAGTCACCCATTACAGTCTCATTTTACTGTGATCTGATGCAAGAGATACCACTGCTGAGTTAGGGTAGGGGTGATACCAGAAAGGTACTATCAAGCTTTTTCTCCCTTACTGTATATCCTGTAGCTAGACAGTTTTTAAGTGTTTGTACAATAAATGTATGGGATAGATACACGACTTCCCACAGCTACCCCGTCTTACCATTTATTGTTGGGCTTTCCTTCTTTTGCATGTCCATTTATTTTATTCAAAAATATATCTGTCTCCTCTCCTAGGAGAGTGGAGAAGCCATAATGCTGAAAAGTGACTAAGGAGGAAAAGTGTGAATATGTAGGTACAGGGCTTTCTACCTTCTTTAGACTTCCAAGGGGAAGCAGAGCAAGGTAGGAGCAAATGGTTTTGCGTGCATCAGTTATAGGCTGTTTTGTGTTCTGTATGATGTCCTTCATATTGAAATGAATTGGTGGAGCAAAAGAGAAGAAACTAAATTCTGTATCTTAGACTTTTGTAGATGTTTCTTGTGATTTACACACCTTAGAAGAGTATTAGGACAGAAATTTTTCTGATTAAGAAAACTGTAATTAAACTGTTGTATTACTTACAATTTAGGTATTAAGAGTCCAAGTAGAAATTTTGACTAGAAAAATTTAAAGCTAGTTCCTCTCTGTTGCTTGTCTTCAGTGATCTTAAGTTTAGAGAGTATTTTCCTCTTATAATGTTCATTTATTTTTAAATTAACTTGGTTAGTAGGTCATGTTAATGGTTATTGGCTAGAGAACTTTTAAACTTTTAGAACTGTTAAAGAGGACTTTTATCACCTGGACTTTTATTCTGGAAATATAAGCTGATCGACAGATCCTGCTCCTATAGACACTGCAATAGGGGGACACTGCAGGAAGTCTGAAGATGAGATTTGTAAATCTGATAAATATCAGAATTATTTACAAGAAAAAAAGTTTAAATTGTAGGACATAGTGCAACAAAAAACTTCAACCAAAAGCTTAATGAACACTTGAAACTTTCTGGATGTTGCGCTTAATCTGAGAATATCAATATTTACTATTAAGAACAAAGATCAGGAATGTTTTGAAGGAAGCCAGTGTTTATTCAACTCAAAGAATCTCACATACCAGAAGAGTTAAAATTTGGTATTTAAACAAGTCTCTGACCTGCTACAGGGTGAAGACTTTTATCAGTCAATTGTGTAGGCTGTTGACTTACTTTTGTAGTAATTGGAAGTTTAAATATCTTGGAGTAACCTAATACCAATGTTAAACCTTCAATTGCTAACAAATCTGGAGAACTGTCACCTGTCAAATTCTGTTTGCTTTGTTCGTCCCCTTTTCAGTAATGATGCATATTGTTCTCATTTGGTTGTTGCTTTAGGAGACATTCTGAATGACAGTCATGCTGAAATTGTGGCCAAGAGGAGCTTCCAGAGGTAAGGCACGAAGTTCACGTACTGTTGTTCAGTGCCTCTTGAGGTTGTTGTGATACAAATGGTTTTGACCTACAGCTGAAACAGCCACACTTTGCAGCATCAGGGAAAGAGACAGTGTTAACTTTTGTGTAGGCAGCCTTTTTTTAACTTTGCTAGCAGGAGTTTAACCTAATTTTTACATTTCTAGGTGGCGTTAAGGCCCTTTCAGAAAAGCTTCTTTCTTCCTTATTCTTGTAGAGCCTCTGTACGAAGAAGTAGGATCTGATTTCATGTGAAGTCAGTGCTGGTCTGATGACTAGTAAGGGCAGCCTTTTTCTTCCCACATAGCAGTCCTCTTATTCACGTGGGATAAGCTCGTTCAAGCAACTGAGCCAGGAGAATAGTAATGGTACAGAAACAAGTACATTTCTTGTGGCTTGATGCCACTCAACTGTCTCTCACAGAATCGAATGAGTTGCAGTGCTGGTAAAAATACAGTGTGGGAGGAGGGGACCTTAGATATACAATTTCAGGAGGCAGTTAATTCCACTGAATCTAACCTTTTGAGGTCTGTTATCAAGGTTCCAGTGACATGTTTGTGTTACGGAGTATGTTGGATGCCATCTGTCTGTGGAAGTGTAACTGACTGGCTGCTCTTAGACTTCATCAGGAAAGAAGAGGCATCTAATTTTTGTTGTTTTCCTGTGCGTCAAAAATGAAGTAAATGTTTCATGAAAACTTTCTGCCTAACAGGTATCTTCTCCATCAGATGGGGCTGGCACTTTCCCATCAGCAATGCAGTATCTTTATTGCGGGAACTGAAACTGGGAAATGGAAGCTTAAACCAAATATCATCTTTGTTTTCTTCTCCAGTCATACCCCATGTGAGTATGCTGGCGTGAACCAATTTCATGGCTCCCACTTGTATCTTTCCTGCCCCTTTCCTTTCTTTGGTTTCTCTTTGGTCTGGAGTGAGAGTGAGGCAGTAACTCATGTTATCAGTATGTGCCCTAAGATGTACTTGACTGATGCTCCACAGACACATTTGCATTTTATCTCACTGGATGTGATTCATGAGAACTCAGTAAATCCGGAAAATGCTCTTTGTGGTGCTGTTTTTTTAAAACACACAAAGATGCGGATCTATTGGCAAAATGCAGGAATGCGACTTCTTGGTCTACCATCTTATCAGATGCCTTGATGTTACCATAACAAAGAAGTCTAAGCACTTTCAAAATTTGCCTTGTTAGTACTTTGCATAGTGAATTAATTGCTCATACATTTTCATGATTTTGATGGCATTGCTGGAGTATGCTGTGATGGTTTTCTTCGTTAATGTAGTATGAGAATAGAATCTACATCTTCAATGTAATATCAAGAATAATTTTCTGACTGACTTTTTCCTCACATGCTTGCCAGGCTTTGTTTGTTTTGAACTGAGCTCTAGAATTTAGTTTCTGAGCTTGTTTTAGTGATACAGATTAAAATTTCTATCCTTATTTGATAGGGTTACTCTATGATTATTCTTTTGAGGTTTGTATTGTTTAGTTTGACCAGACTAGTGTTCTGTGAGGAAACTTCAGCACTGCTTGTAGTCTGTCAAATGCCTTTGACACCTTTTGCTTTATAGTTTTTGTTTAAAATTTTTTTATATTATTATTTCTTGAGTAGAATGCAAAATTCAGAATGAAACATATATTAGCTCAAATTTCAGTGAAGTCTTATTCATCGTTTTACAGGGCAAGGTTGTTACAAAAGTGTGTTCTCATAGGTAGATTTTCCTGAATGCAAATCTGTGAGAGCTAGTAGGAGCCATAATATTACCGGTGTGATGCGTTCCAATCATGAGAGATGCATTTTTGGCCAGTTTTGATATTCTTTTGTTCTAGGTGGAGATGCTTCTATTGTTCCAATTAGTGAATCGGAGAACCGGCTTTCTAAGCCAGTGACTGAAGATGATGCAGCTGGACAATCAGCAGAGTGTAGAAGTAACCATGACCATTTGCGTCCAGAAGATAAAAGGAAATTGGAGAAAATGGCAAGTAATCATATAATCAAGAGAATGAAAACAGACGATGATGGTTATTTTTCTGTAATCACTGAAGACCTGTCTGTTCAGCAAGTATCTGTGAAACAAGACGACGAAACAAGTACAAATTCTGCAGAGATGCAAACAGCTAATAAGGAGACTGGCTTAGGGAGACCAAAGGTAGTAGATGTTTATAGAACTGGAGCAAAATGTGTGCCTGGAGAGCTGGATGATGCCCGAATACCTGGGGTAGGGTATCACTGTGTGGGATTATTACGAGTGAAGCCGGGTCGTGGGGACAGAACGCGCTCTATGTCCTGCAGTGATAAACTGGCTCGCTGGAATGTGTTAGGATGTCAAGGAGCCCTTCTGATGCATTTCCTGCAGTATCCAGTGTATCTGTCAGCAGTTATAGTGGGGAAGTGCCCATATAGCCAAGAAGCTATGCGGAGAGCAATTATTGAAAGGTAAGTGCTCTCCTTTGGAAATCAGATAGTGCGTGTGGAGACAATGAGTTATGGAAGACAACAGGTATCACGCAAATACCAGGACTTTGCACCCAAGTCATCTGCAGAAAATGTGAGTTTCTGCAAATTCATGTTTTCAGAAAGTAGCCCTGTGTGGTATGGAGTAAAGGTGACTGCTGCTCATGAGTCAGACTTGAAGATTCACAAAAGAATTTCCATTAGTTCAGGATCTCCTTGGTTAGCCCTTCACTGAGCAGTGAGAAGCTGTTACGCACCTGAGGTTTTCTAGAAGCTTTCCATCAGAAAAAGCAGCTGGAAGGATACAAACTCGGTGTAGTGAAGTTGAATTTTTCTTGCCCTCTTCCTGACTTTTGTTTCCTCAAGCAGGCTCAAGAAAAGTTTTATTTGATGTAGTTATCCATACTCCACAAAGTCATTCTGAGTATCTAAAGGTTCCCTTTTATAGGATTGTGTGGGTGAGCAAAAGCAGGTTTTATTTCTTGCAGGACCATTCCTTAAAGTTAAACTAAAAAGCCCCCAAATCCATCCATCCTAAAGGCAACCTGACTGAAATGACTCCAAATGAATGCACAGGTAGACTTTTGCACTGCGAAAGGGATGTCTTTCTGCTTGTCCTTACAGACTTTTTTATAACTTAGCCTTAACTGAATTTCTTAGTTCTCTGGAAGCTTTCACTGATATTTAGACCCTGCTTTCAGACTTACTTTCCAGCAAGTAAAAGGTGCAGTATTTTAGACTTCTTTTGAAGGGAATTGCTGTCTTCCTAAATTTGGATCCCAACTTAAAATTTTCCAGGAGGTTAATACTGGAGTTACTGCATACGCATACAAGTCTATCCCATGTAAAATTTCAAAATTGTATTGTCAGTCCATTCTCAGCAGAGATTTTCGAAAACTGCTATTCTAAAGTTTTGACTGTATCGTGTGTTCAGGTGTGCTGCCCAGCCCATGGAAACTGAGTTATAGACGTAACACGGAAATTGCTGTGGAGTGGTAGAGTGCATTTAGGTTTAGAAAGACGAATGCTTTTTGGCAACCAGATTGGAAAAAAATGATTTCATGTCAATGCTTTCTATTAAGTGTTTTTTCTGTTAGTGTTAATTGTCACTTTGTTGCATTTTGAGTAAAACTTAGTGCTTCTGGGACACTTTATGCTTGCATGCAAGCTAGCATCTCTCATTGGTCTATTCCACCACTTATATTCACGCTCATTTGGATGTGCGGTGCAAGTTTACCTTTTGTAGTCTTTGTGCGTTCTGAGGGATGCACTTCAGAATTCTGCCATGCTGACAAACTTGAAAAATTTCTGTGATTGACTGGCCTCGTAGACAACGGTAGGACAGTGGATGTTCTCTACCTAGACTGTGGTAAGGCTTTTGACACTGCCTCTTGCAAGGTCCTCGTAAAGAATCTGTTACAGTATGGGCTGGATGAGCGGACAGCCAGGTGGATTCAAAACTAGCTGAATGTCTGAGCCCAGAGCGTGGTGATCATTGGACAAAGTGTAGCTGAAGGTGTAACTAGCCATGTACTAGGTCCAGTCCTGTTTAAC
>VXBH01000327.1:478158-510269 GCA_013400035.1 Rynchops niger | reverse complement strand
AAAAAAAAGAAAAAAAAGAGTAATTTAAAAATAATAAGATTTGATAATGCTTTTTCGTAGTACATTTTATAGTCTTCTAACTCTAAGAACTTTAGGAAACTGAGTTATCTCTAAGCTTTTCTCCACAAAAATGAGAGCTATGAAATTGTGAAAGGTTTTTTTGGGGTGGAGTTTTTGTTTGTTGTGTGGTTGGTCTTTTTTACTTTTCTAATGAAATCAGAAACTTTAATGGACTACCTTGATTTATTAGATGAAGTAGTTACTTTACTGGGTGGTATTGTTACCATACTTTCAATTCATAGAACCAGAAGAGTTAGAGTTGGAAGGGACCTGGAAGGGACCGTAAACATCATCTAGTTCCAACCCCACTGCCACGGGCAGGGACACCTCCCACTAGACCAGGTTGCTCAAAGCCCCATCCAGCCTGGCCTTGAACACTTCCAGGGATGGGGCTTCCACAGCTTCCCTGGGCAACCTGTTCCGGTGTCTCACCACCCTCACAGTAAATAATTTATTCCTAATGTCTAATCTAAATCTCCCCTTTTTCAGTTTAAAACCCTTGTTTTTTGCCTTCTTCCTCTGGTGCTCTAACTCTCAGTTCTTCACTCCTTGTCATTTCTTTTCATGTCAGTTAAATGCTCTTTGGGGAAATGGACAGCCAGTTCTTATATATATGTGTGTGCAGCACCTGCACAAGACTGTAGTTGAGCCCTCTAGATGCAATCACAACCAAAATAATAACATTTACATCTGCTCTTTCATTTTCATTGGCATCGGTTAACCCTACAATAAACCTAAGATATTTTCCTATGCAGAGCTGTTATTACTTCTTATTGTCTTTCTGGAATAACTGTATATAAGAGACACAACGTAGGCTCACAGAAAAATATGAGTTTCACCAAAAGGGCTCCAGAAGACCAAAATATAAAAACTTTTCAGGGCAGGAACTACCTCTGAGTGTGTCTGTATAGCATTTGCTGACAATAGGACTCCAGTGAGGGTGTCTAAGATGCAATTACGTAATGCATATACATATAAAATGGAATGTGTCATTACTGCAGTGTTAAGCTATATTTGGAAACCACAACAAGAAAAGCACTTTCCCCGATTTTTTTTTTTTCTCACTATGGGGAAAAAATTGTCTTTGATTTATGAAGCATTTTATAAGACCATATTTTTATTTTAATAACTGCTAATTTGCACACCTAACATCAATTGGTGGTGCAATTAATTGTGGATGCAAATGAGAATGTTTAGCTGTCTAATCGCCTGATTGGGGACTATAAATCAGTGACAGTAATTATGTGTGTAAATGCTCATTTCAGCCTGCAATTAATTTGGCCAAAATTGATAGGACAGAAAAAAATACCACCCTAGGCTGAAATCTGGTCCCCAGTGTGTAAAAAGAGAAAGTACCTTCCTTCTCTGCCTCTTGTGTCTAAATTGCAGAGAGCTAAGTAGACAAAGAGCAATGATCCCCCAGTCCCCAATAATTCACTGCCAGTGTTTCACAATAAAGTGCAATGGGAGAGGAAATATTTCCATAAGGGCTCATTAATCACAACATATTTGCCATGCACAACCACTCTACAGAGCAGGTAAAGAACCCTAGGGGATGTTGCCTGGCACAGCATGTCATTTTCATAATTGGAAAAGTATTTTTTGCACAAATGCTGTAGAACCGAAGTTGCAGATGGCTCCACTGGCAGAGCTAGAGCCTCCTGGCACAACGCTCGGCAGCCAAAGCTACTTTATGTATTTATAGCAAGGGTTAGTCATATCTCAAAAGAAGGATGCTGAAGATGCTTTGTGCCCACTATGTGCAAGATTCCCAGGTGTGCCCTTTGGGAGGGCATGTGAGGCAGGCCAGAAAAACCCCACTCAAAAACACAAACTGCAGAAGGAAATCCAAGTCTTACCTGTCCCCTTTGTGCAGCAGGACACTAATGAGAGGTCTAGAAACAATTCAACTGACTGTGACTGAAAACCTGGGGGTCCAACAGACCCCATTAGCAGAACTAAGTGGCAAAAGATGCCTTTCCAGCTCAGCGGCTTCTTCCAGATCTGGGCAGCAGGTCATTTCACTTTACCTAAGCCTGAGGACATCGGAGAGCCCCTGTTATCCCATCAGACTCTGACCCATCTAGACCAGCTCAGTGTTGTGCACGAGACTTAGAGTTGGTGTCTTGTTTACTGTACCTCTGTGGTCTCAGCCTCTGAGCGGTTCATTGCTGCTTCACTCCCACATGGGACTTTGATAAAATTCAAAGCCACCTGGTGTGATTTTAATTTAAATGTGAATTTAATGTGTTTTCCTTTTATATTGCTATGATGTGCACTGTCAAGAGAAATGCTGCAGGCTCAGATCTGGCCTTTCAGCTGTTTCTCTGTGCTACTCCCTGGTTTTGTTTGGTGCGTATTCCTGAGTAAAGCTGCTGCTCTGCAGTGGTGTGTGCATTGGGTACAAGGGTTCATTGGGTACCAGCACAATGGTCATTCCCTGAGGGGGCAGCTGGAATCTTGGGCTGTTCTGCCAGTCAGAGGCCGCAAATCTTCTCATCACTAGAATATACCACCAGAGTTACAAGTGAACAGAAGAGGCGTGAAGGGTTGCATGCAGTCTATATTTAAAGAAGTCTCGCAATTCATCGTGCTCCACCAGTTATGAAAAGGGTTTTAAGACAAGGACTCGTGAAAAGGAGGAGAAATACTCAAGTGTTTTATCTTAACGATTAAAACAATATTGGAAGTGGTTAAAATTTACTAAAATTTTTCCTCACTGGAAAATATAACCTCACTGGAAAAAAAAAGTGCTGTGAAAATATATTAAAATGATCATAAGGAAATGCTTTCAGGCCAGGATGTGAAAGATACATTGAGAAAAAGAGAAACAGAGATCCACATCAGTTAGTAGCCCAAAAAGGCGCTGTGGTAGGACGCAAGTCACCCTGATGCAAGACAGTATCTTAGTCTTCAGAATTTTTCATTAAGTGAGACTGTTTTTTTCAGCCAGCCTTAATTAGTTTTGAACTAAAATTGTGGGAGCAAGATGGGAGCCTGGATTTTCTTACACAGAACAACAGAGAGCAGATTAGAATAACAGAGCAGATCAAAGGTCACACAGAGTGGTCGCTGTGTTGTGACACAGGTATCTCATGGGAGGCCGCTGCAAGCTCTGCAAGGGCCACGAAAAGCATCTCAGCAGCCGCGTGGCTTGGCCACCAGAAGACATCCCTTGCTTCCTAAAACCACTCCTTTGCTCCTGCGCCTGCTGACATCTATTGAATTGGCTGGTCGCCAGGTGTTTGTCCCCCTGCTTGCACAGGCCACCAGAGCTGACATGGACTTTCTGACGGATAACTTCTCTCATCTGCTGGTTACTGCTGCCAGCAGCAGCAGCCTGTTGGGCTCTCGGCTCCTGCTGCTTCTTCCTGCTGCTGCTGCACGGGATCTCTCGTAGTGAGTCACTTCCAATCACCAAGGGAACTCGCAGCCAGGTCTCCGCTCCTCTTAAAATAGGAACTCACAGCTAGATCTTCTCTCCTCCTAAAATAATCAAACTATGAGGAAAAGCACTATACATTTGGCAGTACCTGATATGTGACATTCAATGCATTAGACGGGTGGAAAAGCAGGACGCTGAGCTCAGCCATAGCAGGGCTCCAGGCTAAGACCACCCCAGGCTTGCAGCGCGGGTGGTCTTGCAAATCCACACAGAGCCACACAGAAAGGAGATCAGTCCTTTGCAGGTTCTGAGTAGGGACCATTGCAGAATCAACTTTTTTCCCCCCATTTTTTGAGAAAACTCTGAGGGAGGCCATATAATCAACACATGCCCCTTATATTTCAGTTCAGAATACCGGGTCCTTCAAAGTGACACTATTTAACAAATAAGACAATGCTAAGCTTTTAAAATGGTTTTATGAAGGAAAGTCTTGTCTTCAGTTTAGTTTACTCTTATCACAGCAACTATTATCAAATGCAGTATGATATTCCTTTTAAAGGAATGTTCATTATTTTGAAGTACATTGAAAAAACGTTGGTTATTTTCCAGCAGAAGTGTTACCTGTAAAATGTCGTTCTGCATTTCTATAACTTCTTTCTTTTATTTCCAGGTATTTCCGCACAATATACTTGGGTATCCGGAGTCGACGGAGTGGAGAGAATGACAGGTGGCGGTTTTACTGGAAAATGGTGTATGAGTATGCAGATGTGAGTATGCTGCATTTGCTAGCCACGTTTCTGGAAAGTGCACCACAGCTGGTCCTGCAGCTCTGTATTGTTGTACAGACTCGCACACTCCAGGCTCTCCAAGGTAGGGGTTCATGCAATCTATTTGTTTTTTATCATTTTAGGAAGATGTCATTTCTATGCATACATATTTATCCTTCCAACTGCTGTGTGCTTTGTACTGCTGGCGTAAGAGACGATCTTGCCTGCTAACTGCTATTAAGCTGTTAACAATGACTCTGTCAAGAAAGCCTGTGCTGTTGGAGCTTTTTTAGCCTTTCTTATTGGCCCTGGGTTGTGGGTAGGATTTATAATGTTTTGCTTTCTGCATGTCCTTGTAATAGAAGAGCTCTTCTGATTATCCACTGGGCCAATGTGAAAATTGCATCAATCAAACTATTGCTCTTCTCCCTGTGCTTCTTTCTGTGAATGTTCCAAACCTTCCAAACTGCAGTAATGAGGTTCATACGGTATTATGCAAAACAGAGAACGGCACAGCAGAAAACAGCTATTCTGTGAAGAAAATGCCAGTGTCTATGGAGTA
Source organism: Rynchops niger (assembly GCA_013400035.1). Lineage (NCBI taxonomy): Eukaryota > Metazoa > Chordata > Aves > Charadriiformes > Laridae > Rynchops > Rynchops niger. The sequence continues at coordinate 505,495 of VXBH01000327.1, read as the reverse complement.
CCTATCCATCAGTTCTCAGCCATGTTTATTTGAAATAATACAAGTCAGCTCCTGAGCATTACAACAATACTCATTCTTTCAAGATCTGGGTTTCCTTCTAAGGTTGACGCTTTCAGCAAGCATGATTACTTCTTTCACTAAAATGGTAAATGCATGCATATGTCCTGCCATAGGGTTTTGTCAGTCAACAATACAGATATAAGAATATCTCCCTCTCTGCTGCTCTTTTGATGCTACTTTTGCTTACCTGACAGCTTTCCTTTTGTGTTGCACCATGGTTTTGTCTTATGGCTGCACCTGGGCAGAAATCATTAGCAAGGGAACGAGGTGAATGAGAACTTGGGATCCAGAAGGTGATACAGATGTCATGAGACAATGAGCAGTGAAGGGAGGAGGGGAGGAGGAGCAGAGGGCAGGGGGAGGAAGGAAATGCAGCGTTTTTGCCATTTGTTTTTAAGAAAAAACTCATGTGCTTGCCACTGTACAAGATAAAACTGTGGCAGCGCAGCACCTTGCTCCAAGAAGCTCTGGGTCTAGTTAGCTTATTATGAGTAACTGATCTGGTGAAAAAGGACTGGGAACAAAGCGGGTAACCTTTATCCTGAGCAGTTTCCTGTGGATAAATCAGAGGCTTTTCATTTCCCTCCCCTTTGAGCTGACGTCTAATAACAGCTGTCCTGCTTCCTGTGTTTTTTGGTTTTGTTTCTTTAGATCTAAAACTCTGTCACCTTAAGGGGAAAAGAAAGCCAAAGTATCTATTTTAATTAGTTGGTGCTCTGTACAAGGAAGGTTGCCTAAGCACTTCCTACAGCTATTTCTCAAAATGATACTGCCCCGCACCAACCAGTCCAAACTATTATCATTCAGAAGAGGGTATTATCACTTCAAGAAGCTTTGTCCCCCCAGAAAAAGAGAGTCCAGGAGAGGTTTAGGAGAAGAACATAGCCAGAATACTGTATGGTCAGCTGTAATTTAGGTATCTTCATAAACTATTAATACAGAAGGCCTCTCGCCCTCATTTTAGTGCAATAACAGATCTGTCTATGAGAAATGTGCTGGTGAGTAGGCACTAAGCCTGCGATGTACTCTGCAAGTGGTTGTTAATTAGAGAAAACCCAAAATGCTTCAATTTAAAAGGCAAAAATGGTTCCTGAAGCCTGCCGTCAGCTGCGTGAAATCTATGTATCAGAAACCAGAAAGGAATAAGACTATAATTATGGATTTCAGATGAAAAGGTTGAAAATATTTACACATCCTCTCTTCCCCCATTTTCTTCCATCTTCCAAAGAGAAAAGGCTCCTTTTAAAAAAACTAAAAAAATTAAACGAGGTTGTAGCATTTCCTTAAACAGTAGTACCGTTATATTCTCCTGATGAAAGCTAATATGTTTTAGTACATTGCCAGCTGTGAAAATCCTTTTTCTGTTCTCTCTCTGGTTTTAAAGACATGTTAAGGATAATGCATTGTGCTATAGGATGGTAGATTTGCTGTAGGGCTGCATAAGGAGAGCATAATTTCCCTCAGTGGTATCGGGCTACAACTGGGTGTTTTAAAAGGCCTAGCCATAAAGTATATGCTTCAGCCGGCTGTCTGCACACTCAGCCTGTTATAGAGATTTCTAACATGGATCAATAAGCAGAGTGTTTGATTGATTTTCTTTGTTTAGAGAACACTACTTGTTTTTTATTATTGTTCTTTTAGTTCTCTGTCCCACAGGACGAAGTTATCATGGCAATTGATAAGTGCCATCGCTGGTCCACATTCTTAAAAGTATACTTCCATCACAAACCACAAATTTGGCATGGGAAATGAATGATACTGGAAATGTTTTGGTCTACAAGCAGGGTATTTCTAATATCAAGCCATTAATGACCTCAAGAAAAACTGTTAAATATTTTATTTAGGAAATTGCATATTTTCCATTCCAAATGGGCCAAAATAGCATCATTCCCAACAGGAGAATGCTGTCAATGTGACTGAAGAGTCCCCATTTTGCAGTGTATGTTGGCTGGGTGTAGATTATTTCTTATTTCCGTCCTTAAACCCTGCTATTCAAGGTAAGAAATACATACAGGCATGTACATACGTCCTCATGAAGATCAAGCAAAATATTGCGTGATGTGTGTAAAATCTTCCATCCCAGTCTTCCGTCCACTGCAGAGAGGGCCACTCTAAAAGCCCAGAGGATGCACCACAAGGATCCTTTAGCACTTGCCTGGGCTCCCCAAGCATGAATTAAAAAACTGCAATGTAAACTTCTAGCAAGGATTGTGTACCACTGTACCATGACTGCCGCAGCAGAGCACTGCTTATGCAGGCGGCCACAGAAAGTCATTGTGGAGTGGCATCTCTCTTCTGCATTGGCACCCAGAGAACCCTGAGTATCGATAAAACAATCTCTAAATTATTATCTAAAAATCTAAGATTTCATCAAAACTGGCACAATTAAAGGTGATGGTCATTTGTATTCTGCCTACAACGAGCAGCCATGTCCCTCCCAGAGTGGAAGGAGAGAAATGGCTTATGCGGGAAGCTGATGATGTCTCAAGGCTAATTCCTCAAGAACACGAACAACTTCAGTATGTTGCTGGACTAAGCTGGAGCTGGTCTAACCCTGCTGTTACCTCCACCTTTTCCACCCTGGTGGTTCCTTTGTGTTTGAAGAAATATCTACTCTCTAGAAGACAGATGTGCCTTGAAAATAAGTAATTCCTCAGTCTTTTCCTCATGGGAATCTGTTTCCTTTCCTGTCTCTTCATGTCCTCTGAACAGAGCACTCCCACAGCAACTTCTCTGCTGAGCCAGCGGCACCTCCAAATTGCATTTTTTTTTTCTTTTGGCTTTTTTTTTTGTTTCTCTCTCCTCTCCCTTAGTTACTATGTAGGAGGGTCATCTCCTAAGCAGCTTCATGGTGGGAGTCACTAGCTTCGCCAGTCCTATCCTGGGTGAGAACTTTATGAGGAATGGGGCAGCTCTGCATGTGGGGGGAGCAATGGCAGAAAGTCCACTGAAACAGCTGGTGCTCATCGGGCATCCAACTGTTCGCATAAGGGCATATATGTGGACAGAAGTGTCTGAACCATCCACAGGTGGGCTAGTTCAGCTCCCAGAAACAGTCTAACAGCCGTATCCTGGAGGCCAGGGTGGGCACCTGATCTCAGTTCCAACCTACATACACCAACCGCCTGAAACTCCTTGTGGACCTGGGCCCCTCGCCCCTTGTTTTCAATTCTGCTCCCAGGGCTGTGCAAGCAGGTCCTGCACTGGATCTACCTCCAGGTCACAGGGAACTGAAATACCAGAGTTGAAAGTGTTTTGATTATTGGATTACCCCAATAAATTCAGAAGGCTGCAAGTAATTCCCTTAAAAATGCCTCCACCCTTCAAGCCATTTAGCAGAGAAGTGGTAGTTTTGCAGTCTTTGCTATAAAAACAAACTCTTCCACGATAAACTGACATAGACTAAATATTAGGCAGATTTGCTGACACAGTAAGATCAGTCTAAAGGCTACAAGACTCTTCCTTGGTTGAGTCTCTGGACATCCAGCATAGTGGCCACATCTCACTGCATTTGCTCTGCTGTCCCGACAGGTCTTAGGACTGACAAAGTGACAGGCAGACCTGCACTGGCAAGTTGGCTCAGTGTGGTTATTCCGCAGTCACTTGAAGCCCATGTACCTGCGGGCTGCCCCTGAAAATCTGTGATTTAATGATGGAATTTCCTGCTGGCACCTCACCCAAGCTGCGTGCTCCCATCATGTCACTGGCATTCCCATGGCTGCACACCGGGTCCCTTGGACACTTTTGTTCTCCCCATTGCTCACTTGGTCAAGGCTCAGTGGGATCCAGCTGTACTCCCTGGGGCAAGGGGGTGTCACACGACTAGTGGTGCCAGCCCTGGGCAGGCTGGGGGAACACAGCATCAGGGTGGGTAGGGAAGGTGAGGGCCGTCCCTTTCTGTGGCACCTCGTTTTGGAATCACACCTGCAGACTGGCAGTCATGCCTTGGCACTCCCCTTTTACTTCCTTCGATTTTCCTACTCTGCCATTTGATGTTAGAGAGACTTCCCATCTTAAAATTAGCAAAAACCAGCAAGCAAAAAATCCTGCTGATCATCTGATTGGAAAGGAACTCCTATCCGTTAGCATACTGTCATCTTACTCAAGGGCATGGTGTTCTAGCTGCTCCTAGATGAGCAGATAGACAAGATTACTCCCTGGATTTACCACAGATTTCATTATTTATGCTGTATTAATTAACACATTGTTTAAATTATAAATTAGCTTCTCATTCCTGTTTACTGCATATTATGCTGGCTGGTCAGCACTTGACATTTTTTTTATTCATCAGCCCCTGGGGGGTTTGTTCTGGCTTCTCCATACAGTCCTATCAATCAAAGTCTCTATCAAAGTTTAATCAAAGTCTAATCAAAGTTTATATCATATAAAGCTGCAGTTCTTAATATAGACTGACGGTAGTGCAGAAGCAAAATGAGAAGTTCAGAACAATTTATAAATTCATCAAGTTTCATTGAAGTCACCACACTCCCATAGAGCTGCTGGATTCTGCTGAAACTGCATTTCCACAAAATCTCCCTGGACAACCATTTTCCCATTTTCTGCCAGCTCTGTTGGAAACTCCTGCACTGTTCATATACCAACACCGCAGCCAGCGTACAAAAGTTCATAGTGACACCAAGCCTCGCTCTCCAGTCCTTCTAGCCCAAAAAAATTGCTGTTCCTGCCTGAACTGAACAAGAAGTTCAGAGACTTGCTAGGAGTTTGTGACATGGCTGATAGGTCCTAACTTTATCTGGCAGAAGGAAATTATGTGTTAGCTAGTTCATTAAAAAATCTTCTGGCAAAGCTCATCCTCATGCATCAGGAATTCAAACTCTTTTCATATCAGTGCAATAAACTGAAATTCATTTAAGTATTTACAATTTTTCTTGTGAGGACAAGGCTATGCTTTTATATGGCTTTTCGTTTTATATGACCTTCACAGCAATTTTGGATTGCTTTGTAAAGGGCTGCCTGCATTTGCAGTGCTCTTTAAATAAAATAAATAAATAAATAAAAAGAACAGGAATTCTGGTGTAAAATCTTACAATTCAATGTATATTTGTATGGAAATAAGGTGCAGCGCTTGAGTTCTGGGCAAGCTGCCACTGCTTTTCTCTGTACTGACAACGTTCTGCACCACTGCAGTCCGGCACCCAGGCTTTCCAGAGGGAAAGAAAAGCAGAGCAAGCAATAGTCACAGATTCTGCCTGCAACTTGGCAAAATAGATTTTCAGTGATAAGGATGAACAAATATGATATACTATGAAGTAAATGTGTCTTCTGCAAATGACTTTCGAACTGATCTGTAAGCCCCTTTGCAAATCTTAAAATGTTATCTTGCACTCTTTAGGATGGAGCCATTGTATTAGCACACCCTTGCTTCTGATAGGACAGAAGAGGACTTCCTGAAGGCGATCATGTCATATAATCCATTTCATAACCTGATTACAATCTTAAAACTAGTTATACCCTTTGTATCTAATATGCCAGTTGGAAGTTTAATTCTCTGATTGATAGAGACCTGCTGCTGCTCTCCTGCCTTTTTAATTTCATCAGCAGCGTGTCCCTATTTATTCTTGTGCCATCCCTGTTTTTACACTTGTTCCCTAAAGAAATGAGCTTCATGTGATTATGTAGTCCATTTCTGTCCTTCAGTCCTGACTTTTTAGAACTTCTGATCTGTTGTATTGTTTCAATCAAATATAAAAGGACAGGCAACATCTCAAAGATAATTATGTTTCTTTAAATGTTGTGAAAAAAGCAGCCAAGTCAGAGGAAAAAAAAGACAAATGAGAGCCTCCACTAAAGCGAAAAGCAGGCAGACTTCAACCGTTATTCTTTTTGTTAGGCACCAGCCACCAGCCAATCCAAATATGCATCCTTCCAGACAAGGCATTGCACTGCTATCCCTGCCCAGTGGGACTATTGTGATAGACAGGTGGGTTAGGGAGTAAGAGACACTTTGATGGGAGAGTAAGAATCATTCCTTATCTCATGAGGTTCTGCATTCTCTTGATTGTCTTCATAGACTTTCCCTTCATCAGTTCCAGTCTGAATTCATCTTCGGTGAATATGGATGACCAAGACTGTACAGAGTACTCCACGTTAGATTTCTCCAGAGCTCTCATATTTCTCATGGCAGTATCTCACTAGATATGATCTAGTATTGTAATTCCCTGTTGACTCAGGCATTGCACTGGTTAATCCTAGTTATTTCATGATCCCTTAAAACACACAGGCTCTTCTGGTGTCATGTCACCCTGATGAGGCTTCAATTATATCAAGAAATATTATTAGCAACTAAATGCATGTAATGAAATTTCATCTCATTTCTACTTTTCCAGCCTGATTTTTCCACATATCACTCTCATTTTCTGCATTGATAATGTCTCACAAAACCTTATTAGTATATTACTATTTAAAACCAAGGTCATGAAGAGAAACATTCAGACAAGATTGGTTCCAAGGGTAATGAGTACTGAAAAAAGTAATTGTAATCCTACTCAAGACCAAGGGTTTTTCAATAGCATTTCAACATAATCCTGCAGTATCTTTCTTTAACTAGTTCCTTCACCTACCTTAGCTATCTTCTGTTAATCCCCGTCTTCTCAAGTTTCTCACCAGTAGTTTCCAGTTAGCATGGTAATCACCATTCTGCCAAAGCTGTGATAGATTAGATCTGACACATTTTATTTGTTGAGAAAGGGGTTACAAAAGAAAGATAACAAGTTAGCCTAGACTCTGTGGCACTCGTGATCTGTCTCAATGTCCAGATGGAGACTGGTGACAAGTCATGTCCCTTAGGTGTTGGAACCAGTACTGTTTTATATCTTCATCAGTGACATAGACAGTGGGATCAAGTGCACCCTCAGCAAGTTTGCACAAGTTTGGTGTGATTGACAGGCCTGAGGGACAGGATACCATCCAGAGGGTCATGGACAAGCTCAGGAAGCGGGCCTGTGTGAACCTCATGAGATTCACCTGGATCAGGGCAACCCCCATTTTCAATATAGGCTGGGCAATGAAGAGGTTGAGAGCAGCCCTGAGGAGGACTTGGGTGTACTGGTAGATGAAAAGCTGTATGTGAGCTGACAATGTGCTCTGGCAGCCCAGAAAGCCAACTGTATCCTGGGCTGCTTCAAGAGAAGCAAGGCGAGCAGGTAGAGGGAGGTGATTCTGCCCCTCTACTCTGCATCCAGCTCTTGGGCCCCCAATATCAGAAGGATGTGGACCTGTTGGATTGAGTCCAGAGGAGGGCCACAAAGGTGATGAGAGGGCTGGAGCACCTCTCCTTTGAAGACAAGCTGAGAGAGCTAGGGTTGTTCAGCCTAGAGAAGAGAAGGCTCCAGGGAGACCTTATAGCAGCCTTCCAGTACCTAAAGGTGAAAGATGAGGAGGGACTCTTTATCAGGGAGTGTAGTTATAGGATGAGGGGTAACAGTTTTAAACTGGAAGAGGGGAGATTTAGATGAGATATTAGGAAGAAATTATTTACTGTGAGGGTGGTGAGACACTGGAACAGGTTGTCCATAGAAGGTGTGGATGCCCCAACCCTCGAGGTTTTCAAGGCCAGGTTAGATGGGGCTTTGAGCAGCCTGGTCTAGTGGGAGGTGTCCCTGCCCATGGCAGAGGGGTTGGAACTAGATGATCTTTAAGGTCCCTTCCAACCCAAACTATTCTATGATTCTAAGATGATGGTCTGTCTGGTATATTGGACTCTCTGTTCCCTTCAGAAGGGAGTTGCCTACAACTGTAACCCATCATGTAACCTTCCTCATGGAGGTGGTCATGATACAGGGGGTAGGCCATGTCTCAAAAATGAATATCTGGGCTGCCTTCAGTAATATTTGTTCTCCAGCCTGTATCTGAGAAAAGGGAGTCTGCCATAATGAGACAATTCTCTGCGGAATTTCTCCGTGTAATAACAGTTTGAACATCTCTATCCATATCCACATTTAACTCTGAACTTCTACAGCAGACTCTTAACAACTTTCCACTAACTTTCCCCAAATAAATCTCGTATGCAAACAGAATATGTTTTATCAGGGATCCGTTTCTGAAATTTCAGTCTGTCATTCTATTCATGATCACTGCTTTTACCATCATTTCCATCTTCTCTGAATACCAGTTCCCCTTCAGTAGCTATGTCCAGGGAGTGATTACAAGTCCATGGTGTTTCTGTAACCCTGTAGTGCTATACGTCCTGCACCCATGACTTTATTTCCTGTCTTTCCAGATGTCCTGTCTTTGTCCATTCATCTATCTATAGGTATGATATGTCCATACAACTTTATGTAAAAGAACTAATGTACACAATATGGCAAGTTAGGTTGGAGGATGATCTAGTCCAAACCCTACTTGAAGCAGGGCCAGCTTCAAAGGTAGATCAGGTTCCTCAGGGCTGTGCCTGTTTGCGTTTTGTGTACTTGCGTGGATGGAGATCCCACAGCCTTGCTGGGTGAACTATACCAGTGCTCACCACCCTATTGAAAATTTCTTTCCTTACAGCAAATCAGAATTTTCCTTACTGTGATTTGTGACTGATGCTTCTTGTCCTTCCACTGTGCACCTCTAAGAAAAGTTTATCTGCTTTTTCTCTGTAATTCCCCTTTAGGTAGGAGAAAACGGTATTAGATCTCTTCCCTTGCCTCATAGCCCTCTCTACTAGCCCTCTCTCCAGGCTACACAAACCCAGCTCATAGACTGTGTGCTCCAGGCCCTAACCAACTCACTGGCCCTCCGCTGGCTTTGCTCCAGTTTGTCAAAGTCTTTCTCGTGCTGGGGGCCAGGAACGATATGGTCATGCAGGGCTTTGCCTATGCCTTTGCAGGTTTTTGTGAGGCTGCTCTCAGCCTGCTGAGATGCCTTTGCGGGGCATCCCTGCCCTCCAGCGCATCAGCTGCTCCCTTCTGATGGGTCCAGACTTTAAGATTGTTATGAGCCTGAAGGTACTGTGAAGAGAAATTCCTTATGGTTGGGGGGGAATGGAAAAAAAAAAAAAAAAGCCCCATCAAAAATTACTTTCAGGTTATCTACAAGTTTTTAAATTTCATAGAGACTCCACAAAGCTGCTAAGATATACATAGTGGTAAAGACAGCCTGAGACACAAAATAGTGTATTTAGTTTCTGTAAGCGTGATGTATTGCCTACACACTGAATTTTATCTGCTGGGGAATGTCAGAAAGTTAGTGGCATATCCTTCTGCTCCATTTTTGTTGTGCTAAAAGCAGATTTGCTAAAGAACAAATTCCTAGTTTCATTTTGGGTTACTATGTTTTTTATGACTGGTACTTTTGTTCAGGGGTGGGAAAAAAGCGATGCATGCTTGGCACAGAAAAATCTTTCTTGTGTCTAATATAGCAGTGAGAAATCTCAGTCGTGATTGTATCATACCCAAAACCTGCACAATAGTGCAAAAATAAGAATTAATGTGAATTCTTCCTCATGCAGTGGCCTTTAAAGCTTCAGGCAGGGAGCCAACGTACCCATCCAGCTTCACTCCAAATGCATCGATCTGAAATTTTCTCAGCCATTTTCTTTGTTGATCCATGATATCCTTCCCCCGTATTCATCCTGTACCTTTTGGCCTATGTGCAAAATTCCTCTTTTTACCAAAATTTACCAGAAGAGTAACCCTTTCTGCTAGCTGAAAGTTGCAGGTCAAAGTGGGACTGCATATTTTAAAATGTGTCTTGCATGAAGTTCAAGTTTAGTTGTATACAGGATATAATACAGGTGATGAAATCACCTCTGGAAATTAGTATCTATACATTATTTTTGTAGGTATTGGTATTTTTCTGTTGTGAATATTCTAGGTGAATATTGAACTGCAAGTATCAACAACACCCATTGCATTCATTTTGTGCTCAGAGTTTTGCAAGTATCAATTAATAGCCAGTGCTACAATCAAACAAAAGGTCCGGTCTGGCATCGGAGGGTCACCACTGCAGACGCCTGCTCACTGGAGTCAGTGGAACTGCTTTCATGAATAAAGACTATTCACTGGCTTGGAGTTTACAGGACCATTGTTTTATGAAAAGGTATTAAATAGCTGTCTTTTGTGTTAGGCTTGATAGTCTACCTAACCTAATGGGGATACAAATCTATTAAATATATTTTATTAGTTTTTGGTTTCCCTAACTAAATTATAATGACAATTACTTTAAAAATCCTTTCTTTTTTCCTGTGGGTGTTATTTTTTGCACGGTGTCAGTTAATAAAGTGGTAAACTATATTCTGTTCTCTCTATGTAATGAATACAATTTAAAAATGAATCATTAATGGGTTTTGGGCTACACCAGAAGACAGAATTTCTAGTTTTAGTTTTGATTGAGGCATTTAGCCCATCGTTTGCGCATGGGTGGCCAGCATGCTCTCATGAGTTAAACAGCCTGGGCAGGAAGAATCTCATGATATGAGGCTACTGAATCACTATTGATCCCAGTCCGTTACCTTTAATAGACACCGCATCTGCATGCTCTTTCCCACCCTGCAGACATTTCAAGGTGCAGAGAAATTCTTCCATTCTCACATAATTGAGACAAAAGCGTGAACCGAATCTTTTCTCAGTGTGTCTTTCCTGGCACAGGCACAAATAGTCCTCCTCCCTGTCGCCCTCCAGCAGCCATCCAGGACCGTCACAGGGTTTTGCAGGAGCTCCGGCAGTGGCACCCTCCTGGAGCACCCACATGGTGTCACGAGGAAGACCCAGAACCCTACGGCGGGGTCAGAGAGTGGCCAAGGGGCTGATCGGGGGCATCCTGCAGGCGCTGGGCACTGGGGCCGCAGGGCTTTTGGGACTCACGTGTGACAGAGATCAGCAGCAGCAAGCCCCCTCTGCCAGCGGCTGTATCGCTCTGAAGTTGCTGCCGTGTCCCCGGCGGTGGGAACAACCAGATGACTCATGAAAAACCTCCTGATTTGCTGCCGTTTTCGGTCTGTGAAATTAAATAAACTAACCCCCATCTCAGCTTACTGTTTTATGCTGTGCTAAAATCTGCGGTGGCTCAGGGGCTGCTTCGTGAGCCGTGCTGTCGTCCCCGTCACAGGGGCAAGCGAATGATGGTGTGTACCCCTCCTTCAGCCATCTGCTGCCACCCCTGCATCAAAGCCCTCGGAAAGCTTATGCAACTTCAGGCTGTTTTCAGGTTTTAACGAGTGCCTTCGGTACTCACATATTCTCTTTCCTGCTCTGTGGAAAAAATGTGTGGAGTGGTTCATTATCACTGGAAAGGTGGACAGATAGGAAAGAGCTGTTCATGCACCGTCTAGTCAAATCAGATCTTTCCCAGGTCTCTCGTGCCACAGAAAGGTGTTCAGAGCTCATTTTGAAACCTAGGTTAGTCGTTCTTGGTAATGAAGCTTAATAAATAAGATGCCCCAGAGCCATAAAAAAACAAGCTCTGGTGATCTTCTTGGTCCTGATCCAAAGTGGCGGCACGGTGGCATTTACTCTCTGGGTGCTCATAGCAGCTTGTCATCCTTATGACCTATATATAGCACAAAACATAACTGCTTTTCTAGGTAACTGGCCTCTTTGCTGGTTTTGCTCAGCAGAAGGCAGAAAACATGCAACATGAGTCCAAGGCAACAGTAAACTGAAAATGGTTTCCTGCATCTTTTCTTCAGACCCACTGTAGCCTCAGCGGATCTCATAGGCACGCCATGAGACCAAATATCTCATCTAGAGGTTTTTAGTCAGGTATTTTCACCTGCAAGCACAATAGACACTAACATGGTTTGCAGTAAAAAGTGATTCTTCTAAGTAATGAATATTTTATATCTTTTTCTTGGCATTTCCTTTAAAAAGCATGGTTTTACTTTCCACTCCTATGGAGTCAGTTTTGTTTTAAAGAGCTGTCTCAGAAATGCCTGAAAGTGTCTTGCATGGTGATTCAGCAGGAAAGAAGCGGGGTTACAATCATCTCCTCGAGAAGAAATCCAAAGGTGTTTTCTGGTTTTTGATGTTTTGTTCCCCTCCCCCCCCTTCTTCTCTGACTTTGAATTTCACTTCCTTGATAATGAGGGTAGCAACAAAACTGGGAAGGCAAGGTGGAAGGATTGCATGGTGAAGCCGTACACCTGGCTGACTCATTCCCCACACCTGCTCTGGGGCGGTTCATTTTCAGCGACTTCAGTACCTTTCCTTGAGATGCAGAGTGGTGCAAGCAAGGGCAGAATCAGGTCTCTGCCTTCGCAGCAGCAGCAGCAGCACATCATGTGGCAGCAGCCTTTGGAGCCAGATGGGTTTTCTGAGCAGAGCATAATGGATTGCAATTGAATTGATATTTTAAGCTAACAAATGTTTAGATCAGAGAGGCGCACAACACAGACGCTTACAATACGAGGCTGATTGCAGCATGACAGAAGCAGCTAAATGCTGTAATGGGGAAGGTGGTGTCAGCATTTCACTTCTAAATTTCGATTCTCAGTGACTTCAAACAGCTGTAAAAATTTGCTTTTAGCTGAGGCTTGAACAAGGACATGGGCCAAGACCCACAGCAATCTAAAAAGGGATCCCAGTTCATGTCTGTATGAAAGGCTTCCCAGTATGTAAAAGCTTAAATGTAAGAGGGTAGGAAGATCTGGTTCCCCACAGATAGGGTCCTGTGTTTGTTTCTGAAGCTGAGATGCAAGTGAGGCAGTGAGAATGAACAGAGCTTTGAAAAAAGCTCTTCTGAAAAGATCAGCTGGGTAAAATGTAGAGAGCTGCAAGTGATCTTTAGGAAAGCACATCAGCCATACTTCACCTCACATGAAAGCTAAAGGACGAGTAAATTGAATGGTGGCAAAATCAAAATTATGTATAAAGTGCTCTCTTTAAACTATTAGCCTGTATAAGGTATCCCTTTGTCGTAAAGTATGACTGAAGCCACGCAACCAGTAAGGGTGACCAAGGATTGAAGAACCTTAATAATAATAATAATCATCATCATCAGAATTTTAACAGCAAATGCTTACAATCCAACCATTCGGGAAGTATTTACCCACTTGTATCTTTCAGAGTTCAGTTTCCTGAGGTAGAAAAAGCCCTTTTCTTGATGGCAGGATATTCCTGAACTGTTTATTGTAGAATTTCTTATACGTTTCAGTGAAGTGTCTTGCACTGGTTGTTATCAGCAAGACAAAAGAAATAGCTGGCCTGTGAGTCCAGTGCAGCTGACTTGTTACCACGCTTGGGGAACTCTTCTGCATTATGGGCCTTTTTTTTCCTCCTAGTCGATGTTTCATCAATAGAGACCCATCACCAAGAACAAGTCTTTCAGATTATACATTCAGAAGTATTTAAATTGTCTCTGAAGAACAAATTAGGAAGACCAGACACTTAAAACTATCTCCTGTTTTGACAGTCTTGATATCTGTACACACTGTGAACCAATTTCCAGAACTGATGCTAACAAGAGAGTTCTTTAAGCAGCCTTGAAACAGAAGAGACAGATCACAGCATATAAAGACGTTAAAAGTAAAATTGAAAGGTATTGTAGAAAATGGTTAGACAAATATCTTAACATGAGTAATTTGTAGAACAAAGTACTCAACCAAGAGGTTGCAACTTATAATACTTTCTTGACTCCATTAATAAGTGCCATAAAATCATTAATGGCTTTTGAATATATATATTTCTTTAAAAAATAATCACAATTAGATTTTTCTTTCATTTTTGCTCCTTTGTTGAAATATCTCATGCCCATCAGGCTGTGAACCTACTTATAAGTGGGTCTACATTTTTGGTGCCTGATAAGATGGCCAAGAGGAACAAAATCTTTCTTTAAGGATAGTATGAATTAACTAACTAATATTTAGTTTTTGATTGCTTCCCTCATATGGGCACAAAAACATACATACAAATTCATTAGCACTTCACTGGTGAGTGCTAAAATGTTTATTAGTTTTTTTGCAGTGACTGTTTGATGCTGGTTCCAGTTAAGCACTACTGCCCAAACATTCATTCTCTGGCTTATTAATCCACAGTGACAAATCCTGTTTCCTCCTCCTCCCTGTCCTCCCTCCATTCCCTCTTGCAAACATGCTTTTCCTTCCCTGTCATTTGCAGAAGATGCTGGTTTTAAAGACAATGTCATAAATTTTGAAGAAAAGGGAGGTGATCCTTTCAACCAGTATTTCTGTTGTCAAAAATAGACGCTTTAGCTGCCGAATGTCTTTGTATACAATCATGAAAATATGTTCAGCTCTCTAAAGCCATTACAAAGGCTGTAATGGTACAACTCACAGTGTGTTTTTATCACGGCCTCTCCCAATAGTTAAAGGATGTCAGGTGTCGGATGAGAAGGGATGTATTTGGGTCACCAAACTCACTCTCTTGCAATGAAGCACAAAGAAACAAATGAAACGATACTAAGCTACAAAACATAAAACAACAATCGACCAAAATAAGCAATACGTCATCTCACTGTGTCCAAAGTGAGACAAGAGTAGACAAACTGCGCAGAGTGGTTCATGTATTTATGTGTGGAGGGACTCAGGACTGAGATTAGAGATTTCTAGGCAAACAGGGGCTAAATCTGTATTGTTCTCCAGCTGGGGCAAGAGAAACATGCCCATCTCTCCTCAGTCAGGACTGAGAATTCACCCTGCACATGGGCGTCCTAAAAGCTATGTGGGTTTGGCAGAAGTCTGCATCTCTGCTAACATTTCCTTTAAACAACTGCGAGGAAAAAGAAGTAAAAAAAACCCAATAGTTATGTGCATGAGCATAAATTGCTATAGCCTGTGTATTTCCATGTCCCAGTAAGCTTCAGGGTTTCACCAGGGAATGCAAATTAAAACTGACTGCAACACTTGGCTCTAGATTTTGTTGTCAGGGAGCAGTATTCATTTTCTTCAGTGCCTCGTTTCTGTTGCCTTTCTCCTTAAGAAAAAAAAGAACAAAAGGAGGTGAGGAGGCAGATCGAGAGCACGGCACAAAACCTAAAATATGCTAAAATTATACCTTCTTGCTGTCATAAAGTGCTATAACCCAAGGATGCCAAAAAGCTAGATCTAAAATAGCAGAAATGTGCTCTTCTGAGAGGGGAAGAGAGAGGCAAACAGATAAAGGTACTGGCTGTCAGAGTGCAAGCACATAACTGACCCAGCAGACTTTAACTTACATTTTAATTCTCATCCATATGCAAGCTTCACTCAAATCCATTGTGAGACATTGTGGGACTGAGTCCTTCTGCAACATTATCACCTCTTCTCCGCTCTGGTGAGACCCCACCTGGAGTACTGTGTCCAGCTTTGGAGTCCTCAGCACAGGAAGGACATGGACCTGTTGGAACAGGTCCAGAGGAGGGCCGGCAAAGATGATGAGAGGGCTGAAGCACCTCTCCTTTGAAGACAAGCTGAGAGAGCTGGTGTTGTTCAGCCTGGAGAAGAGGAGGCTCCAGGGAGACCTTATAACAGCCTTCCAGTACCAGAAGGGCACCTGCAGGAGAGATGGGGAGGGACTCTTTATCAGGGAATGTAGCGATAGGAGGACGGGTAATGGTTTTAAACTGAAAGAGGGGAGATTTAGATGAGATATTAGGAAGAACTTCTTTACTGTGAGGGTGGTGAGACAGTGGAATAGGTTGCCCGGGGAAGTTGTGGATGCCCCATCCCTGGAAGTGTTCAAGGCCAGGTTGGATGGGGCTTTGAGTAATCTGGTCTAGTGGGAGGTGTCCCTGCCCATGGTAGGGCAGTTGGAACAAATTAAGGTCACTTCCAACCCAAACCATTCTATGATTACACTGAAGAGAAGCACGTGGTGCATATCTTTTCTTCCAGACAAGATAGCTTTCTAGAACAATTGTAACACCCACTGGCACCATGACCAGTACCCAACACTCACAGCAGCCTGCAGAAGCATAGCCTTCACCCCTGCTTAGCACTGCCCATGGGGTCCCATCCACACAGGTCACCTCCAGCTGACCCCGCCGATGTAACTCATGTTGTAAAACCTGTGGGTATTGGGAGCGGTCTCTCCTGCCATCCATGTCAGTGGCAATGCTCCTGTGAGCCTCAATGAGTATGCCAAGCAGATCTGTGTCCTGCAGAACAGCCAGCCTGGCATCGCTGAGGAGCAGGCTGCTCCCCCACCATACTGGGGGCCTCAGAGCAAGCCTGGGGGTACAGGCATCTGACACTGGGGAGGGCACAAGGGAACCGTACAAAGATTTCACACTAGCAGTTCGGATTCATCTTTGTTTCTTGATAAACAACGGTTTGCTCTGGTTTTGGCTCAGGTGCGGGTTCAGTTCGGCTCAGTGATTTTGCGTTATGCTTCTCAGGCATCATCCACTGTCACAGGGTTACTGTGAGTGATTATTTTAGATGGATTCTGGTGGAATATGCCAATGCTCTCAAACATCATTGATCATCTGGCTCAGGTTCTTCTTCTGAGTTGTATATTAAATTAGATGACATTTGTTTTGGCTTGTTTTGTTTTCTGCCAGAATTCAAGCTATCTCCAATGAGCTTCTTTTAGCAATGTTCTCCTTTCTGCTGTCTGCTTGGATGAGCACTTGGTTTTCCATTGGTTTCAGTGGACTTTGGATCCACACCTTTTTATAGATACTGCTCTGAATATCCAATTCTTGTCATCAGCAGGAGTTTTATGCAAGAAAATGTATAGTTAGGTCAACAAGAGAGAAAAACTGTCTTAAACTAGATATTCCTCAGCCAGTTGTGGAGGAAAAGTTTGCCTGAAATCAGCAATACACAAAACAGAGATAATTCAACTGTCTGTATATGCTCCTTAGATTCTCATGTGAAGAAATCATTGGAAGCTGCTCAAAAAACTGACAAAGTTTTTTTTGTATTTTTTTTTTAATTGGGAACATCAAGTGTCAACAATATCCTGCTTACACAATACTGATACAATTTATGGCCCAGTACTGTAATCTCTACCATCAACTGCCATGGGAGCTGCCTGAACAATGAGTCTTTATTATGTGTGGAGCATTTCATACCATCTGTGTCCCAGAACACTTAACAGAGTTAGATAAAACAGTCTCGGTAAATAACAGCAGAGAATAAATAAATTTAAAAGGTTTAGGCAAAGAAAAGCAAAAATAATTCAAACTCTTAGTCAGACATGCAGCACACAACGTGGCAGTAAATTATGCTATTAAGTCTTTCAAAAATAACAAGAAATGAGAACTTTTTTTTTCCATTTGCTCTCTGAAATACCAATGCTACTGCTCAAGAAAGCTAAAGAGAATCAGTGTCATAAACAAGCAGCCTGGAGTCTAACAGTCAGCCACACAGAGTGTCAAGCATTCAGTTCAAGAAACCATCGAGTCCTGGTATAACAAGATACTTATGGCAGTCCATGTGATTAGAGTTATTCCGCTGCGGAAAGCTGGGCGGGTGTTTAAATACCTTGCTGAACTGTGGAGATGATACCAAGGAAACTGCATGTTAAGGGTGGAATTAGTCTCACGGAACTACAGTTCTGTTTAAAAGTTAGATGTCCCCTTTAATCTACTTTTATAGCTGATTAAGAGAGAGGCACCTGAAGGGCATCTAATATAGGTGAGATGACTTACCCTATGGATATGCTGACTTCTCTCCATGAACTAGAAATGGAGCCAAGGTAATTAATTTAGTTTCAGTGTCTGACTTTAAGGTGGCTAAAATCAAGGGAGATGGACACACATTCACTGTCTCTACATCTTTCACTGCAAGACAGCTGCTTGAAAAATTTGCAGAGAGAGCTTTCACATGGCTCCATGCACATGCCAGGAGTTTGCATTGCTTTAGAATCTGAGAAATTTTGAATTCCCCCACCATGAAAAGTTTTCCTGCATTATCACCCAGGACTAAGCTAAAAGTTAGTTTAGAATGAAAAGAAGTTGGACTCATGGCAGTTGTGTGTCAAACCCACAGCAAGGAGAGACACTGCAAATGTTTGTGACTTAATACTGCTACAGATCATACAGTGAGTTATAATATCTAGGCCACCCTCAGAAAATACAGAATGCTGCCCTCCAAGGAAGGAACAGCTTGTTCCACCTGCCACAAGATCAGCCTCGCAGCCCCGTACAGAAAATGCTCCAATATGATACCTTGGGAGTACCCTCATACAACTGGTTTGCCTAATTCATACTGGCAGAGACACAATCTGAATTCAGTGAATCAGAAGATACATGAGATTTCATCAGTGAGACCATTTGAGTAGACTAACATAGGCACCACCAACGTCCATCAGCTGCTTCAGAGAATTGTTGGGGCAAAGGAGAAGAGCATGGAGGCCAGCTAAGACCGCTTGATTGCAAGTGGTTGTATTGCAAACACTTCGTGGAAGGGGCATGCCTAAAGAAACTGGTTTTCCAGGCATCAAATATGAAATAGCTGGCCTCTGGTTTAACTGGTTCTCACAGGCAGACATGGCGTGTGCAGATCTTGCATTACACTTTAGACTTCTTGTTCTAATAATTATAAATGCCTTTTGTATACTGAAGGCATATCTTCCATGTCTCAAAGATTTTAATAAAAACTAAATAACAAAATGCAAACATTATACTTTGTCAGCATAAACAAAACAACAATTATATCAAAGGTCCTACAGGCATTGCTCATTTGTGCTAATAATTCCTGCTTTGCAATCAAGCTGTACAAGATGCCAAATTAATTATTTTAAACACTTTTCACCACTTGGCACTTATTTTGGACTGGAAGTGGGGAAGTGAGGAGAGGAACAAAAAGCAGGGAAATGGAAATTCCTTCACCATCAAATAATTGAGGCATATGACAGAAGAGGATTTAGGAGGAAAAAGCCCTAAGGAGATTTTCAGAGGTTTCACTAGTTTGTTTAACGGTGAACCATCCAAAAATGAAACGGCTAAAAAGCTGGAGGCTGAACAGCACCAGATAGACTGTGCACACAGAAACACTGCAATGTTAACTGCTGGAAGAAGCATAAATTATGCATTTCTGATGCGTCTCTATAGGCCTTGTAACCTTTTTTGCCCCTTAGGGTGCTCGTTATCTGCAGGAGCAATTAACAGATAGTATCTAGCAGCTAGCATGATTTCTTACCTTTAGAATGATTTCAAATCAAATAAAAAGGAGGCTAATAGAGCCAAGGAGGCCTGAGCTGTGAAGTTGTTTCTGAAGTATATTGGATAGAAATAATCAGTAAATTGAAGGTACATGGTGCCAGGGAGCCTGGATTATGTCTAGCTAGTTTTGCTTGATGGATCTTTTATGTTTTGGATAGATATTGTTGTTACTGTGAGAGATTATGCAAGTGACACAAATAACGGAAAAATCCTTCATTAAGTAATGACGAAAGGAGAGGCCTAACTTCCCTTACTTCAGCAGCTTCAAGCTGATTAATCAGAAGATCTGATTTTTCAACAACCAAGAATAAATTAAAGACAAAGGAGGAAAAAATATACCTCGAGAATGAAAAAAATGATACCTCGAGAACTGCCCTATTGCAAAAAGGAAATCCATGGAAATGTTTAATATACAGAGCCTGTCATAGTCCTACATGCTTCCCTAGTGCTCAGTGTAATGCACCATCCTTTTTTTTAGTGGTAACATGCTTTATTTGCAGTTCTTTCCTAATGCGTGAAAAATCATTCCTAAGGCTACCACCTTATATGCACTGAAATACATTATAAAAGCCAGATAAGTTTTTTTAAAAAGCAATTACTAAATTTCTGGTTGAAAAAAGAAACAAACAGAACTTTAAAATATACGCCAAAATGTTTATTATTGCTATATCCCTTTAGCCCATCCAAGCTGCCAGTGTCTAATACCAGTCTTTTACTGTTTCATTATGAGTGTATAGTGAGTCTGGAAATGGGATTTGTGTAATTCCTACACCATACAGACCTGCTGATTTCATTGAGGATCCAGGTGGAGTCAGGCATCTGGCTTCTGTTACAAAATTGAAGTTTTACGTTTCAAGTTCTTGGGACTGAGGATATTTTTCTCCTGTAAACTACAAAGTCTCAAACATTTGAAAAACATATGCTTGCAGAAAACCTTGATTTTACACATTTTTTTTTTATTATTTTAACAAATCATCTGTTTCCTGATGATTTGTTAATGAACTACACAATTGAAAACTTTCTATTGTATTATGTTGAAAATAAAAAAATACCTAAAGTAACTATAAGTATCAGGCTTTTAAAATAATCTAATTGCATCTAAATCCACTGGGAATACCATAAAAAACTTAAAAGGAAAAAATCTTCAAGCCACTCAGTTCACTTTAAATTTATCATTGCTCACATTGCAGCCAAGATTTCACTGCCAGGAGAAGCAAAACCAGATAAGAAATGAGACTGGATGGGTAGCAACTTGATTTTTTTTCCCCCTCAAAATTACAAAAATAGCTATTGAGCCTAAAAAGTATGCTTAAATTATGATAAAAAATGCAATTTCATCTTCTGTGGAGGAACACCAGTAGATTTATTATTTTTTAAGGTGTCAAGTGATACCTAGATTTCAGAAGCAGAAAATGAAAGGCTGATATTGAGCTTAGGAGGAGGGGATATATTTGGACTGACCCAGCGGAGGCAGAGTGGTTAGCATTTAGGACAACAAAGCCAATCATCTGACTCTGGATGTTGGTATCCTCCTCTACAGGAGTTAGAGAAAGTAGATCAGGAAAGAGGGCAGTCAGAAGGTCACAACTTTGATCTCGGAGGATTTCAATTACTCAGGTATTGATTAGGATGACAATTATACAAAAGCTGTAGAGAGCAACACATTTGGAAAGGTTGCCCAGGATTGCTTTCTTTAGCCATTTGTTGAGGTGACTACATAATGAGAGCTTATTTAAAAACTCATCTTAACAGATGCTACAGCTCTGATAAATAAGCAGAGTTCAGGAAACAGCGAGACCTTTCTAGGATCTGCTAAAATCTGTCCCGTGGTGAGGAAGCACAAGGCTGTTTCCCTATCACAACTGCGATCACTCCTTTCCAGAAATTCCCTGTCAAGTCACTTGTGAGAAATGACCATACGCCTTCCAAAGATCTTTTCTCCCTCTGATGTTAGCTCAGAATATGTCTCTACCCTGATTAAACTCCCTAAAAAGTCAGATTAAAATCAAGGACATGCTACCAACACAGGCTTACAAAGCCACATGTATCTGCACATGTATGTGTGTGTAAATACTAAGTCCTCATCCTAATATTAGAAATTTTCTTGGGACCGATGCTTTATATTCCTTCCAAAAAAGATGCATAATTAGGTGGAACATCTTCCAAAATTACCATAATGACAGTTGAAATTTCCCGTACAGTATGGATTTTAAAACATCGCTTCATAGTCTTTGCCAAATAGGTCAATAGACATGAAGTCTTATTCAGTCAGAATAGGATCCACCTCTACAACTGAACTGTTTATTCAGCGTACACAGATAGTGTTATCGCAACAAAGGCTTTCCTAGGAGTTTCATTAAGCTGAGGACAGCTTCTAGGCCGAGGATCCCAGGTCACATTTGCAATTAATCCTATATATTTTTCTAATGCTTGAACAGTGTATTAATTTATAATTCATCCAAGAGTTTAACACTACCTTCAGACAGCATGTTTATTTCTTCACTTTTGACAAGTGGAATGTGAAAAGGCTGGTGTTGCCTCTAGCATCATTGTTTACTTGCATCCCTGTGCCCCATTTTAGCCAAAGGTGATGCATCTGCAATTAAAATGGAATTTCATCTATTTCCAGCCTGTCTTTCATGCAGCATGAGTAGTTTGTGTCCATCTGGCTTAGTCGTGTGTGGAATCAAGAAATTCCAGCCTCTCCCCATTACATCGGGGATGCTGTTGTTTATCAGCTGCTGCATGTCCATGTTCAGTCTGGGAGGGAAATTTCTGCAGAGACTAGAACAAGGTCTCCATGACAGGTCAGCTCTATTTTGAAGAATTCTGAAAGGTGCACACTATTTGTGAGCACAAGGATCCCCTAAAATACTTTGGTATAACTCTGCTGTACAATTCAAAATTAAGGCAAGTGCACTGTGAAGCTTAATTTGCCACTCCTGCAGGCCACACAGATTTTTTTATGTGAGAGAAACAACCAGTCTCCCTGCACCTGCTAGAAGAAACAGCCCAGAAGAATCCTTCTCAGTGCTTTAGTCACTGTAGAGAGAGGGAAGAGAACTATCCAGCTGGCAGATCCCATTTTTCTTGCAATGTCGACGCGTATGGAAAAGCCGTCATAGCTTGGTTTAGACTTCATTCAGACAAACTTTACGAGAGAGCAGGCAGAGAAAGGTCCCGGTGCTGGGGAACGTTCCCCCACGGCAGCATCGCAGTGCCATCTAGTGAGAGCCCGGCCGGGAGCCACCGGGAGAAACGTCGACACAGCTCGGGTAGTCCACGACCGCAATTTATGGTTCTAGGACCAGAGCTGGCCCTGCTTCACTTGCCCAGCCCCAGCTCCAGGTTATGCAGCTGTAAGCATCCTGCAAATGCACTTCTGGGGAGTTCCCCTTAGCTCTGATCGAACCGCCGGTGGGATGGTGGCCCTGGTCCTCTGTGACATCTGAGGTGCTGAGAAGTTGTACGCTGCAGTTATACAGTCATACAGCAGCTGTAAACTGTTTGCCCTGAAGAGCATGAAGGAGGGAGGGAAGAAGAGGATGCCTCTAGCAGTTCAAAGCGTAGACTTAAGCACTTACTTGAGAGAGGTGCTGGGGAACATCAGGCTTGTTCTTGCAAGAGAGACTTGAAAGCACTCTGATGGCTTTCATCAGAATAGCTGGGGGTTGAATAGATGCCGCTGGGCATATAATCTAGAGTTTATGAAGCTGACAAAAAACAAATGGGAATTCAGGTCAAACTTTGTCCTTCACATCTGTGATAGTGAATATACTACCAGGAACCTGTAGGATACAGAGACGAATGAGCAGGAGGATATAGCAAAGGAGTAGTCATGTAGGCTTGCAGCGGTTGCGCTGCTTTGCTCATCCCCACTGGCTGCTTTAGCTTTCTTGCTGGGGCTGCTAATACATGGTGTGCATACAATACAGCTCCAAGCTGCTAAAAGAAAGCATAACGTGGCAGATTTGTTTTATTGCTTGGAAATAAACAACTCCACACATAATAAATAGTCAGTGCATCAAAATTCATACCTGTTTTTTAGGAAAAGATATGCACACGTTTATTACCAGTTTTAAATTCCTTATAATATCAAATGTAGCTGCATCCAATCCCAGAGGGAGTCCCCTGCAGAAAAAGGGAAATATATTGCATCAGTATTTCATTACACAGTCCACTGATCACAAAACACATCCACTCTAGGTTTACCCCAGAGTCCCTACCCAACACACTGCTCACTCAGAACAAATGCAAGCCCCAGAGTCTCAGAAAAGGGAGTCTAAACCACAGTCTTTCATTGTAGCATCTTGTCCCCTGTAGATAATTAACACACTTCACAAAGCTCTGATTAAAGTAGATTATTTTTTTTCTTGCCCTGTCATCTAATGATCCGGCTACTGCAAAAATGAAAATGCATTCCTTGAGGTAATGGTTTTACGGCCTGAGATTCAGTATGTCCCGCATTTTCTGTCTTCCCTAATAACTACCTCAGGAAGAAGATGGTGTCTGCCATGTTTACGCATTTTGGAATACAGGAACCTCCAGCTTCCATATAACGAGCTGAGAGTAAGCAGCACGCTGGCAGGGTATCCCCTCAGCCCCAGAGGTGCCATCTGCCCTATTTAGACTTCTTTATATTCCCTTTATGATGTTATTATGGGAAAAAAGAGATGGCGATGCAAGAGTCAAGCAAGTTAACTACTTAAAAAATGCGCTTTTGATGGATCAAGGCACTGATTCCTGAAATGAGTATGGGGAAAAAAAGATGCTTTTATGGTTCCAAATATGACAGAGTTATCAAGTTAAGAGATCATGATGTCTACGGTAACGGACAGCTGGAGTGACATATAAAGCCTGTTCTCCACATCCTGCCCAAAGCAGGTATGAAATATGTTTAAAGCAAAATGGTATTTTTAAAGTATACACTTTACACAGCCATAAACCACTTTAAGAGGTGCAAAGCAATGAGAAATCAAGCTTCCAATGATGAAGAGAGCAGTGGTATGCAGCGACACTACACCATTCAGCAACAAAGTGGTTACAGTACAATGCAAATTGTTCACTTTAAAATTCAAGTTGCCTGAAATGCTTTTGCTCCTGGTTGCATAACAAACTCAAATACTGATTGCTTTCCAGACACAAGCACTGTTCAGCTAAAAGATCACTGTAGTTCAGACTTTTCCAGGAAATTTGAAGTAGTTTATGCTGTTAAATCAAAATTCTAGTTTCTTGATTTGATTCAAAGTGTATGAATTCAGAACAGAACAGAGCATCTGTGTCAAATAAGTTAATACATGAAAGCATTCTGTTTTCTCACAAATGGTCTACTAGAGCTACAATTTCAACAGTGTCTCTTTCATGATATCTTGCCTTTTGAAGCTGAAATTCAAAGTGTGACTTTGAGAACATAAAGATGAGAAATTGGAATCAGAGAATGTACCATAACAGTCTTTATAGGAAAGTACCAGAAAGCTGAAAAGCATTTAAGCAAGCTGGGTTCTGTCAAGGTACATATAGGAATATATAGAAATTATTGTAAGAAATTCCTTTCTTCTCTTTAATTAGTATTGTGCATTGAGGTAGCATTTATAAGTACTTGTCAAGCTTGCCAAATTGTGCTATGTGCCATCCCTGCGTACACTGAAAGCGGTAAGACATAGTGAGTTAAAACATATGGAGGACAAAGTAGAAACAAAAAAAATGGAAAGGACAGATAAACAGTCTGGTTGTTACCACTGAATATAATAAACAGATTCATAGGTTGTCAGCTGCCTTACCTATCGCATGGAGATAAGATTTGAGGAAGATTGAAAAAGAGGATAGTTTTGTTCTGAATCCAGGTATTTTATTATTAAGTTCTTGCTGTGAATGAAAGAGACCAGAGACACTACAAAAGAGCATCAAGAAGGTGTGGGCTGATGGACAATGGGGAGCTGTATTTTTGGGAAAGCAGAGGCAGAGAGAGAAATGGAAGACAGTAAATGAGATAATCGTGATGAGAGTTATGAGGAGGAATGTGACAGGTCTTGTTTCAACAAGATGGTAAGTTCATTGGGGTAGGGAGCAGGGTATTGTGGGTTTGCAGTTAGTATAAATAACCATTACATTGGCTTTCCTGAAAACCTCTCCAAGCCGTATCACCATCTGCTCTCCTGTCTGGTGGCTAGAGCTGGCTATCACTGCAGATCTCTTGACCACAACTTAATAGGATCCAGATAAAGGAACAAAAGTCAAGAGCCACTTAGAGACTCAACACTGCGAGAGCTGAAGAGCTCAGTGCAAGATCAAGTGCTCTGGAGTGCCTCCCCCTGTGGCACAAGGACTGGCACAAGGGCAGCTCTCCCAGGTTTACATTTATTTATTCAACCTCAATGGCCTTAGACTTCCCTTCATCATACCTTGGTAACATAAACACTTTTGCTTTTGTAAGCAGAAGCTTAAGACATCATCCCCTTCCAGACACTTGTGAATCAGAAGCTGCTGCTACATTACAGCTGGGTCATAAACGTGAAGCTAGCTCTGCAATACTCACCTAACTGGCAGCATGGCTTTGTAGCAAACATCCATCCTTCTCTTTGTGTTCGTTTTCCCTTTGTGGTACTTGTGTGGATATCATGCTTTAAGGCAGCTGTAAGACTAACAGGAGGCACTCGTCTGCACCTCCTTTGTGTGAAGCCCTGCTGCCCAGCATACAGGAGCGGGGAAGGACAGGGAAATGCCCCTTGACATTTACCTAAAACAGTCAGCGGGGATGCACCACCCTGGTCACTTCACAACCGTTGCACAGTCTGGTGCCCTCTGTCCCCTTTCCCTGCTATTAAAATTGTACAGGACGTTGCTGTTGATATGAAGAAGATAAGCTGCGACCTATTTCTGTGCACTAAACATGGGCAGAACAGGGGTGCATCACTGATGGTGTGTGGGGTGAGATCCCAAATGACTGGGGCAAGCTTTGAAAAGACAAAAACAGCAGGGTGACCACATTTGAATGTGATATGCAAAATATTGAGAAGCTGCAGGTCATGCTCAGGGATGAGAAAACCATCATCTGGAACAGGAATATGTATGGACTGGAGTCATCCATGTGGAGGGTCAGAAATTCATCCATGGGGAGAAAGTCAGAAAATGTAACGGCTAAATCAAGAAATGGCTAAAGCATCACCAAGTGATTTGGTTTTGAGAACCAGGGTCTGGCAGGTATCTATCACCAGAAAGACTTATGCATGTCAGGAAAGTAGGAGATGACTGGGACAGAAACATTAAAGATTAGCTTTAAGCTGACATGGAACCAAATGACAGAGAGGATTTAGGAGGAAGAAAACCCTAAGGAGATTTTTGAAGGCTTTGCACAATATAGTGGTGTGCCTTCCAAGCTGAAAGGTCTGATAAGCTGGAGGCTGATCAGAGGAAGACAGACTGTGCAAACAAAAAGATCTGTTTAGTACCACATCAAGTTGACCCCCTGGATGCAAACCTCCAACCAGTTCCTCATCCACAAAAGAGTCCACCCATCAAATCCATATCTCTCCAATTTAGAAAGCAGGATGTTGTGGGGGCCATGTCAAAGGCCTTACAAAAGTCCAGATAGATGATACGTGTAGCTCTTCCCTTGTCCACTGATGTAGTCATTCCATCATAGAAGGCCACTAGGTTGGTCAGGCAAGACTTGACCTGATGAAGCCATGCTGGCTGTCTCAAATCACCTCCCTGTCCTCCATGTGCCTTAGCATAGCTTCTAGGAGGATCTATTCCATGATTGTCCCAGGCACAGAGGTGAGGCTGACAGGTCAGTAGTTTCCATGGTCCTTCTTTCTACCCTTTTTAAAAATGAGTGCAATGTTTCCTGTCACCAGGGACTCCACCTGACTGCTGTGACCTTTCAAATATCATGGACAGTGGCCTGGCAACTACATCAGTCAATGCCCTCAGGACTCTGGGATGCATCTCATCAGGTCCCATAGACTTCAGTATGTTCAGGTTCCTCAGGTGGTCATGAACTTGTTCTTCTTCATTGGGTTAAAAACTGGCTGGATGCCAGTGGTGTCCCTCAGGGCTCAGTTTTGGAGCTGGTTTTGTTTCATATCTTTATCGATGATCTGGATGAGGGGATTGAGTGCACCCTCAGTAAGTTTGCAGATGACACCAAACTAGGTGGGAGGGTTGATCTGCTTGAGGGTAGGAAGGCTCTACAGAGGGACCAGGACAGGCTGGATCAATGGGCCAA
>VXBH01000327.1:400208-478100 GCA_013400035.1 Rynchops niger | reverse complement strand
AGAGAGGTGGGTGTTGGCCTCTTCTCCCAAGTAAATAATGACAGGATCAGAGGAAATGGTCTGAAGTTGCGGCAGCGGAGGTTTAGGTTAGATATTAGGAGGAATTACTTTACTGAAAGAGTGGTCAGGCACTGGACCAGCCTGCCCAGGGAGGTGGTTGAGTCACCATCCCTAGAGGTGTTTAAGAAACGTCTAGATGTGGCACTTCAGGGCATGCTCTAGTGGCAGAGATTGTAGGTTGTTTGGTTAGACTCGATGAACTTAAAGGTCCTTTCCAACCGTGAAGATTCTGTGATTCTCCTACAGTGAGAGGGACTGCTCGCCCCGTCCTTGTCTTACTGTGTGTACACTCAAGAGGTGTGGGGAGAGAGGTGGCTGGTAAGGACTGAGGCAAAAAAGTTGTTGAGTTCCTCAGCCTTCTCCTCATGTGTTTTTACCAGTTAGCCAGTCTTGCTCATCAGGGGAGGTATGCTTTCTTTGACCTTCCTTTTCTGGCTGACACACCTGCAGAAACCCTTCTTATTATTCTTTGCATCCCTTGCCAAGTTCATCTTCAGCTGTGCCTTGGCCTTCCCGACCCCATCCCTACATAACCAGGCAGCGTCCCCATACTTTTCCCTGGATACCTGTCCCTGCTTCCACTGCCTGTGCATTTCCTTCTTGCCCTTTAGTTTGACCAGCAGGTCTTGACTCATCTGTGCCGGTCTCTTGCACTCCTTTCCTGATTTCTTACACCTGGGGATTGAGAGCTCTTACACTGTGTGGAAAGTATCCTTAAAGATCTGCCATTTCTGTTCTGCTTCCTTGTCCCTGAGGGCAGTTTCCCAGGGGGTTCTTGTATGCAGGCGTTTCATTGCTTGTATCCAGGCATAAGCCAGCTACACCGAACCACTGGATTTATCATCTACAATGTGGTAGAAGATCCCTACTGATACCAGTTGTGCACGTAAAATTAAAACACCTCCTGAAGTGAGCAGAACTGGTCCAGAACTGAGCAGAGGAATGTCAAATCCAGATACACAGAAGCATTCATGAATCTCTTAGTGGTTTTATAAATCTATGTTTGTAGGTTTGTGTGCCTTGGATGGCTGGCTGCAAAACTAACTAAAAACCAAGGGTCCCAAATTCCTTCCCCAAATAGTTCGGAGAAGAAACAAACAGCAAATCACAAAATCACAGACTCGTTGAGGGTGAAAGAGACCTCTGGGGATCATCTAGTCAAATTCCCTTACTCAAAGCAGGGCCATCACCTAGAGCCGGTTGTCCTGGACCATGTCCTGTCAGGTTTTGAATGTTTCCTAGTATGGACACTCCACAGCCTCTCTGGGCAACCTGTTTGATGTTCAGTGGCCCTCACAGTAAAAACCAAGTGGGGGTTAGTGTTCAAAGTGTTCAATCCTATGTTTCAGTTTGTACCCATTGACTCTTGTCCTACCACTGGGCATCACTGAGAAGAGTCTGGCTACATTTTCTTTACACCCCCCCTTCAGGTATTTATATACCTTAACAAGATCTCCCCTGAGCCTTCTATTTATCAAAATCCTTTATGCAGAAAAGTTTTATGAGGTATAAAATCTATGAGGTTGCCATAAGTCTGCATAAAGTCTTCAGAACAGAGCCAGAGAGTTGGGATAGGGAAGAGCGTTGGGTTAGAATAGGGAAGAAGACGAGATCTTTGCTAAAACAGCTCTTGTTCCTGCATCTCTTGAGCAGCAAGTGGATAAAGCAAATTGATAAATGGGGGAGGTAGGAGTCTCCCTCTGCAAGAGAGGAAACTCTGTTTATTTCTCTGATTCTGGAATCTGCCTTTCAAACCAAGCTTCATCAACACTTCCCGCTCTGTCCAACAACAGCATATTCATGCTGCAGCCCAAGGGCCCCTAAGAGACGGAGGCTGGTTTTACTAACGCTGAGGGTAGAGAGCAGCAGGACTGCTGGGCCAGTACTGGATGACCCAGTGCCCAGGCAGCTCATCTCCCCTGAGCCTGTACCCAGTGCCACCACCAGGACTTTGCAGGTTAGGGAAGGGAAATTCTCAGTAGAAGGGCACATCCAAAAGAAAGTGTTGCATTAAAAAAACTTCTGTGCAGGTGACTATCATGAATTAATTTCATAGTTAATTTTGGCATTAAAAAAGGAAGCTTCAAAAGACTATTTACTGTTACAATGGCTATCATACAACATATGGGAATCTGTGCAATGTGTCATTTCTTTACATTTTTCCCATGTAATTTTTCCTGATTGAAAGACGGATGACAGGTTCCTATGCCACTACAGCTTGTTTAAGAAAAAATCACAGGTAATAACTATCTTACATTGCAGTAATAGAGAAAATTAGTTTAATTTCCTAAAGGCTTTTTAGCTTTCCTAATCCACTGTCTGGGACATGGTTTGCAGATGATGCCCATTTGTTCTACCATATCACGGACAACCACAGTGTCCTGGATTGGGGCAGTGCTCCAATCTGGTTCCAGAAATCATTACCAAGACAGGACTTTAGAAGCAGAAAATAATACTAATAGAATCGCTGTAGATTAAAGACATAATTGAGCAAAAGGTATACTATGTACAAACTTAATTTCACAAAGATTGTTAAAAGATAATGACAGTATGTCCAATCCAATAAATACGCTCATTTCTGAGAAGTAAAATTTTCAGATAAGGAAGGACATTCATTTTCTCTGTTTTATGTCTAAGTCTTTGTAGCAAGCAGCAACTGCAGCAAAAATTTATCTGTGCCTTTATATATCCAAGGTTTTTGATCTCTGTTGAAAAAGAATACTTCAGATGGGTCACTGCAAGATTTTCCTGTGCGGTCATTGAAATAAGTTGGGTATGTTGATTAGTGTTACTATCATATAGCTAAAAGGTGGATTAGAAAATGTAGCTTTTCTGTGGTGTATGCTTATTTTAAATTTTGGGATATAACTGAAGACAATTTTGATTAAATGTATATTACAATACTAAAATTTACAATCAAGCTGGCCATTAAATCATCTCTCAATTAATTTTTCCTTTCTGTTAACAAAAAAGTATTTTAAATAGATATTTTATGTGGTTCTATGCACTACAGAAAAATCTGCATAACAACTTCCTTCCACTTCAGTAAAATTTTTCTGAGGTTGGGATAAAATCCTTGTGTAGGGGGTTGACCCTGGCCAGCAGCCGAACACCGACACAACTGCTTGCTCACTTCTCCTCCCTCCTCTAGGAGGACAGGGGAGAGAATAGGAAGAGCAAAAGCAAGAAAACTCCTGAAAGTTGAGATAAAGACAGCTTAATAAGTGAAGGAAAGAGAAAAAAATATATAGTAGTGATGCAAAGGCTATCACTGACAAGGTTCCACAAGCAGATCGATGCCCAGCTAGTCTCTGAGCAATGTTCACCTTTGAAGGCAAAATCCCCAACATCCTTATTCCTCTACTACAGTTCTTGTTGCTGAGCATCATGATATATGCTATGGACTATCTCTTTGGCCAGTTCGGGTCAGTTGTCCCAGCTGTGTCTCCTTGCAGCTCACCCCCAGCCTGCTTGCCGTGGGAGGGGAGATGGGGAGCATAATAGGAAACAGAGAAAGCCCTGGTGCTGTGCAAGCACTGCTCAGCAATAGCCAAAACCTTGGTGTGTCATCAACACCTTTAGCCAAAAATCCAAAACACAGCACCATATGGGCTGATATGAAGAAAGTTAACTCAAGTCCATCCCAGCCAGACCCAGTATGAGCACTTGTACTGACCTGAGAACGGAAAGGATTTTGACTGCCTCTTCCATAGTCACCTGTGCCTCTAATTGACACTGAGACTCTGGACTTACAATCTAGGATGGAAAAGTTAGTTAGCCTGCACTTCTGATCTCATCCATAACCTCAGCAGAGGTAGGCAGGAGCACCGGCATGTGCACAGAAGGCACAAAGAAATTTTTCATGAACTTTAAATGCTTTGTAGCATGTAAATTCTGTTTTAGTGATCTGGTAACTATGTCACTCGGTGAATGATGTTTTTGGACCATGCCACAGTTACACACACTGCTCACTGATAGTAGCAGGCTACTGAGATGAACAATTTGATCCTTCTTGCTGCTTTCACCAGTGCCAGTGAGGTGTTAAGGACGAGTATGTTACTTCAAAAAAAATCATGAGATTGGCTTACAAATCATGAGGGTTTCTTAATGGCACTGATTTTGCTTATCTTGTTATAATTTCATTTCCAGTGTGAAGTTAACAACTTCAAATTTGTCTGTGATCAACTCAGGTTCAAACTTCAACAATAAGTCAACCCCTGTGCATGTAAGTGGCTCCGCTGTCCGTTGCTTTAAGGCTGCTTTGTTTTCCTTTGCTTAGGTGGGGATCTGCCTTGCTACCCTACTGCATCCCACAGCAATTAGCCTGTACAGAAAGCTGTCCAAATAATGCTTTTTCCTGCTTCTCCACTGGTCCTGACTTCTGTGGTTCCCCACATCTGTGGCCCGTATTTCCCTCTTCTATTGTCAGTTGTCACATTCTCCATATTTGTATCTATATCTGTATCTATATAATCTATATCTATAGTACCCAAGTACATGAAAGAGGACCAAGGTGTGGTGAATGTTGGTATGCAGTGCCCCCCCCCCCGCCGCCAAGCCGCCAGCACTCTCCCAGGAAATGGCTACACTGTTCAGGCAATTAGCACAGACCTGGGGTCTGCTTCCAGAGGGAAGTTTGGAAGGAAGATGAGACTGCCCTGCTTGTCTGGGTTTGGGGTTTTGGGGAGATGGAAGTGGAGCAGAAAGAAGATATAACTATAGGGATGCAAGTGAAGTCAACCTCAGGGCCAGACAACAGCCCGTGGACCACTTTATTCACCAGTCTAGACATTTTCCTGTACTGCATCAAGGTTTTTTCGTCTACTTCTTATTGCTTTATATCCACCACCATTCTCTATGTCCATTTTCTTGCTCCTTTCCATCATCCAGTCCTATCTCCTCTACAGTTATTTGTGTAACCCCCAAATAAATCTTGTCTAAGGGCCTTCTGTCTCCCTGGAAACAGTGGGAACTGATGCTCGTTTTACTAGGGCTGCAGCATGTGCAGTCAGCAGTGCCCACATCTTACCTCTTCTGAGCGGGGACTATTCTGAAAATGGGAAATTTTGTAAGAATGAAATAGTAATATTGTTTGATGCTAAGAGTGGGCAGAATATAATACATATTATGATAAAACCAGAGGAGCTGGACACACTGCTAATCAGGGGCATTTGCCAGCAGGTGCCTATAGGTAAGGTGTCAGCTTGTCTCGTCACCCTGATACCCATAGAAGGGACTCAAAAGAGGGAAGTCTGGGATGTGACATCTCTTCAGACCCCCATGCTGTGAACTGTCACCTTGCTCTGGTGACACCCGTGTTGGATGGCTGTGTGCTATAGGGAAAATACCGGAAAACAGCAACAGGCAGGTCCATATTGACACAAGCAGGTGCTGTGCTGGAGCCCTGGGAAGTGGACCCCAAGTTTCTGTGGGTGGGGAGCAGTGAGACTGAAGTGACATTTACTCCCTGCAACAGGATTAACCAGGGAAAGGGGGACAAGGGTGCATTGGTGCCAGAGGCCAGGAGAGGGAGTCTGAGACCAGAAGAAGGAAAGGGAGCCTGAAAAAATCCTCCTCACCTGCTTCCTTGGCGTTGGGATTGATGGGCCACATGGTGGGGGGACAGGAGAACCAGAGTCAGGTCATTCCCACAGGGAAGGAGCCTGCCTGTGTGTGACCCTGCACCCTTGCCTACCAGGCTTCTGCCTCGCACCTACGATCAGAAACATGTGATAAAGGAGTTTGCAGTGATACCATCAGCCAAACAGCAGTGAGTTTCACACGCTGGGTTATTAATTACTGTGACCAGTTTGTTCTGTGAACATCAGGTATGTTGTGTTTGAGTGCATGCATGCAAAACTGCATGTATGTATCTACTGAAAATTTTCAATCTACAAATAGTTTATATAGTTACACACACACACACAGGTGCTTAGTTGTACTAGTGACTAAATAAATCTATTTGTATCCAATCTTGTGATTCACCAGATATGCACCCTCTATTTCCTGCTGACATACACAGCTGTAATCAAAATGCCATCCACTCTTTCCTGCCTTTATAGTGTGAAAATAGTGCAGGCTGTGGATGTATGTAATTTTTAAACTGTGTTTCTTTACTTCTGGGTACCCTAGCTATGAAATAATGCTTAAACATTTCCCAACTTCAAAATAATATACATAGTGTGATAACTTTTGAAAAATCAGACCAAGACTAACCAAATCAGGCCCCAAGGAACAGTGATGTATTCATTTGTTTTGTAATTGTCTTAAGCTGAACTGGCTTCAATGGGTATATTTTTAAGTATTTAAAATAAGTTGAGGACAGAGTCTGCATTTGAAAACTCAAATTTGGTTTTCAAAATAGGTAATATACATTGAAATTCATGCCCTGATCTCTGAAACAATTTTCTCTTCTTTCCTCAACCTACCATTCTCCTTCTTGAACCCTCAGAGATAATATCTAGAAAGTATCCTCCCTCTTTTTCCCGATATCAACATGTGGTCCCTTTGAGCAGATTAAAAATCAATTTTACTGGTGCCTGGGTGAGGGCAGAAGAGGGTTAACCAAAGAGAAAGGAGTTCTAAGACCAATCTGAGAAATAACTGCAAATGGTTTTTAATCATATTTGTTTTGTCCTGCGGTAGATCCCTCTCAAGACAGCCATCACCTGAGCGCAACAAGCATTTCCTAACAACTGTTGTAACACCACCATCACCCATCACGAGCTTGTCCTTGCTTCAGTCGCTCTTGTGACGGTGTTGTGGGTTTGTTGTCAGCAGTTCTGTGCTGGCTTGGTGCTGGGAGGGAGCTCGGCACGGGGTATCAGCTAGAGCCCTCCACCTCCTCTCGGACAGGCCCCCGCTGCTGAGCAGGCTGGAAGGACCTGGTCTAAACCAGGCTGGGATGTTTTAGTAGCATGGTTAAAACGTAAAATTATACTGCTTCATTTTGGGGGAATAGGAATCATGATACAATTCCACATTTCGCATTTATTCTTACTGAATGGCCCCAGTCAAAACTAGACCTATTCCCTGCAGCCTGGGAAATCAGGTGCCAAGATGTGGAGTAAAAGAATAATTCACCTTTCAG
Source organism: Rynchops niger (assembly GCA_013400035.1). Lineage (NCBI taxonomy): Eukaryota > Metazoa > Chordata > Aves > Charadriiformes > Laridae > Rynchops > Rynchops niger. The sequence continues at coordinate 470,950 of VXBH01000327.1, read as the reverse complement.
ACATGTGCATCCTTTCTAAACACAGAGAATAGCTCTTAGTTGAAGACTGCGTGCACAGAAACAGGTTGGGATGATCCTGGTCTTTGTAGTAGCCAGGTGAGGTCAGCATGGGGCACAGAAGCATTTGTGCCCAGTCATGTATGGCAGTCTCTCTTCTTTCTTCTCTATGTACCTTAATCTGAGGAGGAATGTATTGCATCAAGCTGGGTGTCAGCCTCAGAGCAATGCCTCACTACTGGATTTCACAGGGTTTCTAAGGCTTTGGTTGTTGTTTTTTGCTGTCCAGGAATGACAAATATTCCCTGTCCCACACCTTCCCCTCACACAGCAGGCACAAGAATCATCTGGATTAAATTCCTGTCTTTTGGTGGCATCTGACCTGCATTGCAGGCTTATGTTGGGTCACTTTGAAAAGTAGGGACAGCAAAGTTTCTAGGAGGCTGATGTACTTAGGATTTTTCCATAACTCCATTTTTGTTTAATCTCGGTTTCCTTGTCTACCATGTCCTATAGGGCAAACCTCAAAAAAACCCCACCTGTCATTTCCCCAGAAGGGGCATTCTCAGTTAAAAACATGTTTTAAACGTTGTGTGATTATGATGAATTGCAGAGCTGAGAGCAGACAAGTGTGCACATAATGTTTCCATTATATTGTCCTCTTTAAATTAAATATTGATGAGAATCAATGTCAGTGTCCTTGCCCTTGCAAGAAGAAAGGCAATACTTCACCCAGAAGTATGAAAGTAGTCGATACTTCTAAATGGGAAATTTAGAGATGGAGTATATATGTATGAAATACTAAACTAAGGCAAAGGGACATAGTGCCCACCCACTGTCTGAACACGGATAAAGACATGATATTTCACCTCTGTTCCTTTATTGAAAGGATGTAAGAAACTTTCTTGGGAAGGCAAGCTGAACTGACTTCAAAAATGACAAAAGAGAGAATGAGCAAAGTATATCTGCAGCAGAAAGGAAAACCAAGAACGAAATTATTACATTAAGTTATCTTTCTCCATTAAATTAAACTTTCACGTTTCCTTCTTCATTGACTAATCTCTTCAATTGGCCAGATTTTGAGCCGGTATTTTTTAATACTACAGTGTAATGGTATCTGTTCCTCTCAACATGCCTGTATAAAAAATTTCTGCCAAGTAGATTTTAATCTTCTTTTAATGCAAATACTTTACATCCAGCTGGATACAGAAGTATCTATATATGATGCTCTGTTTCACTTGAAAATACATTCTCTAAATTAATTTGCTTAGGCTTAGATAGAATGTAGGAAAGTAAATCTCAGATTTCTTTCTTTATTGTTATTAAAGTTACAATTGCTCTGTTAAGTTGAAAAAAAAAAATATGTTACAAATGCTTTAAACTCCCAAAGAGTTATCACATCTTAAAAAGAAGCTATGACAGTTTAAATTAAGTAAATAAAAATAGCAATAGCTGTTCCTATGGCGGTGCACAATGTAAAAGTGGCTGTATCTATTCTGGAAGGAATTTCAAAGGCATTTTGCAAGAGTCTAGCAAAAAAGTATCATAAAGCTGATCCATGATGCACTTTCCATCTATTGTGCAATACAATATTTTGAGTGCATTTTTTTATGGTTTTGCTTTGGGAGGTGCAGGGAACCATGCAATAAACTCTCCACATTTTGTTATACCAAACACAAGTTTGTCTTGGAAAGTACACTATATAGATCAGGCTGGAATGTATAGGGCCTGGCGTGACTGTTAATATTAATCTTTGCTTTTCATATTTTATTTTTTCTAACATAATTTGGAAATTAAGGCCATAACTTTCAAGCCATTTTGCATTTATATTCCATGATAAGCCATGAAATTAGACATTGAAACAAAGGTAATTTATTTAGTTCTGTTAAATTTATTTAGTTAATACACATAACCAGGTTCAGATACCAGGTTCTGTCACTCCTCTGTGATCTCTCCCTCTCTCCTCATCTCTCCTCTTGCTATGCTTTCTTGTCTTTCCTTCTTTTCTTCCTTCTTGGCTATCTTTTACTTTTGCTTTCTATTTCTCTCCTATCCATTCCTATACTCCTTCCTCTTTATGTTTTCATATTTTTTCTTTCCATATTCCTTTCCATCTGCATTCTCCATGGTGTTACTCTTCTTTGCCTGCTTTCTCTCTTGCTCTCCCTTTCCCAAGTTCCCTTTTTCTTTTTCTTCTCATACAAGGCTAAATTATGAGAGGAGACCAGAGTTGGATGAATATCAGCATCTTTCACAGTGCCTCCATTCCAATGGCAAATACTGCCTGGGCCGGTGAACGCTGATATCCATGTTTGTACACAGATAGCATATTAAAGAATAACACTGGTACTAAGGTAGATTGTATTTGGTGGCTCACAGGCAGATAAGAAAACAGCTTCTCTGCCCCGGTAACCTTCTAATTTAGCAATGAAAGACAACAAAAGATAAGCTTAGAAAGGCACAGGACATGCTGCCCTTAATATATGGGTTTTCTTTGTGATTCCATCACAGATTTAACATGTGAACCTGGGCAAGCCATTCAATCTCAGTGCATCTGTTTCTTCATCTGAAAAGGTGAGGATCACACATGCCTGCCTTACAAAATACTGTGAAAGGAACATCGGTAATCCATGTCTCAAGCCTTATGGGAGGGTCCATTAAAATTGTGAAGTATTGATATTTATTTTTCTTTTAAATCCAGCATTTTTCCCATTTCTTGAAGTACAATGCACACAAGCACAATGGAGCAATTGTGTCCTAATACCTCCAAGACAGTTTTATGCATGTATTGTACTGCAGTCACTCAGCATCAGTGAGCCTGTAGAGATCAGCTACATTTACTATCTGATTTCTGATAATCAGTGCTGCGCAATCTGGACCTCTCCACACCCTTATAACCAGTTCTGGCCCTCTAAGAGCTTCTTAAAGATGTTACTCTCTGCACTGTTGAGACAGCTAAGATACGTATGCAATACAGTAACAAACACTCTGTACAGAGTAATTTTTGCTTGGGTTAAACCTCTCAAGCAGTGATAACTTTGCATACTCATAGAAACTCAAAAATATAGACCATGTAGAGACAGAAGGATAAACAACAACTCTGGTGGTGAAGTTCTTTGTGTTGCTTATCCAGTAATTGTTAACGTATAGAGTATGATCCATAGTATTCACTTTTCATGTGTTTTTAAGGGCTGAAAGCATTGTGTTCCATTTGCTGACATAGTATGTCCCAACTGCTTGATCCTGGGGATAAATGGCACACTTTCACACAGAATCACAGAATGGTAGGGTTGGAAGGGACTTCTGGAGATCATCTAGTCCAACCGCCTTGCCAGAGCTTGGTCTGTAGCAGAGCCACTTCAAGCATTCCCTGACTCTGGTGTGAATCACACACTCACTGAGTTTGGAAGGGACCTCTGCTCAGGGATTTATCCAGTCAGGTCTTGAAAATTTCTAAAGATGGGGACTGTACAACAGCTCTGGGTAGCCTGTGCCACTGCCTCTCTGTCCTCATGTTAAAAAAAGAGTTTTTGTTATGTTCAGTTTGAACCTCCCTTGTTTCAACTTAAGCCCATTGCCTTCATCCTCCCACCTTGTACCTCTGTGAAAAGCCTGGCTCCATCTGATTGATGATCTCCTCGTTGGTTCTCCAGGCTGAACAAGCCCTGGTCCTGCAGCAGCTCTTCACAGGACCAGTGCTCCAGCCCCTGACCATCTCAGTGACCTTCTACTGAACTCACTCCAGTTGATTGATGCATTTCTTGTATTGGGAGCCCAAAATTGGATGCAGTATGTACACATGCCTGAACGAGTTCTACATAAAACAGGATCATCAGTTCACTCAATCTACAGGCTGTGCTGTTAGCAGTACCACTCAGGATGGCATTTCACCAGGGCACATGGAACTCATGTGCCACTTGCTGTCTGTCATGGCCCTCAAGGCCTCTTCATTAGAGCTGCTCTCCCGTGAGTCTGTCCCCAGCCTGCATTTCTGCCAGCTATTCTTCCTTTCCAGGAGCAGGACTATGCTGTTTTTACTGAGTTTCATAAGTTTCTTGTTGGCCCGTTTCTCATTGGCCCGTTTCTCCAGCATGTCCAGGTCCCTCTGGATGGCAGCCCTGCCTTTGAGTATATTGACTGGTCCCCTCAGGTTGGTGTCATCTGCGCCTCTGATGAATGTGCAGTGTCGCATCCTCCAGGTTATTGATAAAGATGTGAAGGTCTCAGGACAGATCGCTGTGATGCTCTGCTTCTCACTAGCCTCCAGGTAAAGTACAATCCGTTAACCACCACCTTCTGAGCCCAACCATCCCACCAATTTCTTTACCCACTCAGTTTTCCACCCTTCCAGACTATAACATCCCAACTCGAATACAGCAGTAGTGTTGCAGACAGAGATGAAGGCTTTGCTGGAGTCAAAGTAAATCACATCCATTGGTCTCCTTTGCCCAGTATCCTCACCATTTTAGTGTGGGAAGCAATCAAGTTGGTCAGGTATGATCTACCCTTGGTCAGTCTATGCTGGCTGTTCCCAATCACTTTCTTCCCCATGTGCCCAGGAATGTGCTCCAAGAGCAGTCACTCCACAATTTTGCATAAAAAACCTCGCTCTGTGTTTGGGCAGAACTGATTCTGATGAACAATAACTTGGATAGAAATTGTCTTGCTTTTGGCTGGATGACATCTGTGATCCAGTTTGCTGCAGAGCCGTGCTTTCACATGTGCCATGACAACAGGGTGGAGGTGGGAATGAGTTCAGGGCAGGAAGGGTGGTGACTGCTTAAACCAGTTTAAGTGGCACCACTGCTGAATACTCTAAATATTAAAATTTGGAAACCCTTAAACCACACACAAATGCCTATGAAGCTTGCTTGTCTGTGACCTTGTAGAAGTTTTCTGCAGCTTCCTAGACAAAATAATTGTGTATTCAGGGGGAAAATTCAGGGGAAGATGCAAAGCAAAACAGCAAATAATTTATCCCTTGCCTGTTCAGTGCATGCAGTTACAGTGAACAGAGTAGGATTTTCATTTTCTTACTCTCTTGGTCCATGTTGTACTCTGCCTTCATTTGGTAGGTTATAGTCTCTTCTCAAGTGAAAATGGTATGTAAACAGACAAAGTTTGGAGGAAAAAGGTATTAGGGCTTTTATATATTTGTCCAGAATAAAAAAGGAAGCCCAGAACACAACTGTGAAATCTGTGCCAATTTCCAGTATCCTATTTCTAGTGCCTTCATGATTGCACTTTTTTATAACTGCAAAAACATATGTTTTTCTATGCACTACCTCAATAAAAGCCAAAACAAACAAAAAACTCCACCACTATTTGTTTTATAAACCAAATTAAAATTGACAAGTTAAGGAATTAAAATAAAAAAGAGCAAAGATCTGCCATGCTTACTTTATGCTTCTAAAGTGTATTTATATCTTTGTGTTTATAAGAAATAATTATTTTAGAGTGCATTTGGGCATTCTTTTAATTTGAATAAATGTTCCAGCAACTTTTTTGCATAACATTTACTTCAAATCTCTTTCTTTTGAAAATGCCAAGTGAAGACTGCTAGTGTATGGGTTGACAGAGCCAGTGACAATCCCAGTTCCAAGAATGGCATCCAATACACTTTTCTCTTTCCTAAGAAAATTGCAAATAATAACATGACCATGATACTCTAAGGATATAAGTGAAGTTGGTATAATAAAAGGTATTGTTTCTCCCTAAAAACTTATCCTAAACTGGTTTTTTTTCTTTAAATAAGTATCAGGTTTTACGGCACAGGCTAAAAATCCTAAGTATAAAGGAGATGAGGGTAGAGGTTGCAAAAGAATAGTGGACAAAAGGCAGTGCAGCACTTTCTCTTTACGCCTTAGTAGAGAAATCCCAGTGCCCCATGTGCCTTTATATGCAACATAAACTCCAAAATGAATTTGGCATATTTAAATGGTACATTTGAGTTCACTCTGCCAGCCTATGTGAACTCTGTGTGAAGAAATCAAGAGTGTGCTCAGATCATAAACTCAATACCAGCCCACTTTAATCCCTGATAAAAATTCTGTTTGAGTAAGCCCCATTGAACCAGTCGTCTTGTTATGTGATGGCACTCTATTGCGTTACCCAAACCCTTGATGGTACACATGCTTCCAGCTCATCTGTTAACAAACCAGTCAAGTCACTAGTTTCAACAGCTTTGACATCACCTCGAGTCTGCACTCCTACAGGTCTGAACCTGTTGTTTCTTTCAGCAATGCCTGGGTGCCTCCCAGAGTGGGGGTGGTTGTAATCATGCATCCCCACCTCCATCGTACCGCTTGCAGTTTCTTCTTGCACGTTTATACAAGAGCAGAGATGTGAGAGTGCTAGAGTGGTGGGAGACGATACTTTCCAGTTCAGGGTCATAGACACACATTTGCTAACAAATTCCTGCTTCTCCTGTGCTGGTTTATCAAGAAAATTAAATTGATCTTTCTAAATTACAACATGTAAAGCATTTAATGCCTTAAACAACTTTTGTAATCTCTCTCTTTGTAGTTTAGACCCTTGTTTTGCTGTGTTTCTATACATCAGCTGTTGCTGAGCAAAGTGTTAAAAAAAAAACCAAACTAGTAATTACTATTCAGTGACCTATATAGAAAAGTAGTAGAGGTTCTGTCATAGGAACATGAGGCACTGTACTCGATGAAACTAAAGGTTCTGCTACACCTATAAGTTATTTCTGACCGTGGCCAGTAGGAGAGATACTTAGGGAAAATGTGTAGGAAATATTGCTCGCTCCTCTTGGCAGGTTCTTCTCTGTGTTGCACACCAGGAGTATGAGAACTAGCAATCATAAATGGAAACAGGAGATGTTCTGACTGTATATAAGAGGGGAAAAAAAATTCAGCAAGAAGAGAATTAATCATGGAACAGGTTGTCCAGAGAAGTTGTGAACCCTTCTTCCTTGGAGATTTTCAAAAGCCCTGAACAGCCTGGCTTGTATTCAGTGTTGATCCTGCTTTGAGTACAAGTTTGGTTAGGTGACCCAGGTCCCTCCAACCTCAGTGATTCATTGATTCTAGAAACCCTATAGGAGTAATTGTCCCTTCTGCAGTCAGAGAGCTATCACATCTCTGAGCAGTTCTCACCCTGATTGCATGTGTCTAAATCTGTTGATGAAATGAACAGCTGCAGTTCAATCTGCTCTAAAGGCAAGAGTATTTAGACTATAATTTCATAGAATTTTATTCCATCTGAGGCCATGATTATTTTTATTCAAACATTCACTCAAATGCCCCCTTTAGATGCATGGACTGGCAGCTGTAGCTATCAAAAGGGAATCAGTGACATTTGCAGTATACCTTCTTCTGTGGAAATAAGTGTTCTTGATAAAAAAGTTTTAATTATTGCCCCATGGGGCAATTCTTTTGAGATATCTGAGATGTGTTTTATGAGATGCATCTTATATAGGTATCTGCCCTGCTTTCTACAATAATAGCACAACATCCTGATATGAACATCCAGTAATTGCATCCTGTTTATCCATGTGTTCATTGACTTTAGTAACAATAAGAAGTACTTAAGTATTACTGAAGTTCAACAAGGCCAAGTGCAAGGTCCTGCACATGGCTCAGGGCAATCCCAAGCACAAATACAGGCTGGGTGGAGAATGGATTGAGAGCAGCCCTGAAGAGGACTTGGGGGTGTTGTGAATGAGAAGCTCAACGTGAGCCGGCAGTGTACACTCACAACCCAGGAAACCAGACATATCCTGGGCTGCATCAAAAAAACCGTGGCCAGCAGGGCAAGAGAGGGGATTCTGCTCCTCTACTCTGCTCTGGTGAGATCCCTTCTGGAGTACTGCATCCAGCTTTATGGCCCCCAACATAAGAAGGACGTGGACCTCTTGGTACAAGTCTGGAGGAGAGCCACGAAGATGATCAGAGGGTTGGAGCACCTCTCCTTTGAAGACAGGCTGAGAGACTTGGGGTTGTTCAGCCTGGAGAAGAGAAGGCTCCAGGAAGAGCTTTTACAGTGGCCTTCTACAGTGGTATCTGAAGGGGGCCTACAGGAAAGCTGGAGATGGACTTTTTAAAAGGGCATGCAGTGATAAGACAAGGGATAATGGCTTTCAACTGAAAGAGGGTAGATTTAGATTAGATGTCAGAAAGAAATTCTTTACTGTGGGGGTGGTGAGACACTGGAACAGGTTGTCCAGAGAAATTGTGGATGCCCCATCGGTGGAAGTGTCCAAGGCCAGGTTGGCTGGGGCTTTGAGCAACCTGGTCTAGTGGGAGGTGTCCCTGTTGGAATTAGATGATCTTTAAGGTCCCTGCTGGCCCAAACCATTCTATGTTTCTATGATTTTCAAGTTCACTGAACATTCAACATAATCTACAAACAGTTTGAGCTTTTTTTTGTTGGTGTGATGCTTCAAATTTCTAGAGCAAACTAGAAATTAACCCTGCAGATTGGTGTCTTGGCAGTTACAGCCAGGACCAAAAGTCCTACTCAATCTAAAAAAAAATATGTGCCCCATCCAGTACTTCTGGAAAGGCTAAAGCAGAACACAATTAATTAGCATGTAAGCACAGGATCTTGTGAATCGCCATGCCAGTGGAGACCACTTGAAAACATTTTTGTATTGAGAAGGGACTAATTTAACAAAAGGATTCTGTTAATATATTGATTTCAGATTCTGTGGGTGAAGATTTGCATTTTTGCCTATTGTTTCTGAAGATGATCCATGAAGCTAAGTGTTTAAAATGCCTGTCAGATCTCAAGGGATATGAGCCCATTGCCAATCCAGACGTACGTACAGTTTTTTGTAAAACCTGACTGGAGATAACTAAACTAAAAGATTTCCTGTCATGTTTGATGAACGAGATGCAAAAATCATTTGTCCTTTATGATGTCCTAGGAGGCAAAGAAGAAAATTCAGAGACTGTCCAGCATGGCTTTGATGAGAAAGTAATTAAAGTCACTGACTGAGCTGTCCACATGTTTGAGTCAGATAACAATGTAATTGACTGTAATGGTCCCTGTGCTGAAGAACAGTAATCAGGAGATAGGTGTGACTGAAACCAAATTTGCTAAGAGAAATTTTATTGACATTTCTAGCTAGTAGTAATAAGTCAAAAAATTAATTTTACTATACACAAGAATTAAGCAGGCTACGCTATGCTGATTTTTGAAGAGCAAAAGAGAACGTAATTCAATGTCTACATGATTTTCTTTTTTTCATTATAATAACCTGCTATTCATAGTTTACAGTTTCTATTATCGCCTCCTTTGTCTTGCAGTGGTTATCACATGTGCAGCACATATGCACCTCAGCAGCTCTACCAGCAGCAGGTGACTTTGCAAGTACTGCTGATGGGCCCAGCCTACATCACAGCCTCATCACAGCATACAGCAGTTTTAGGAGCTCATCTCCTCCCTCCCCAAGATGGTTAGAAACTAATTTTAACTACAGATAATTTTGTAATTTGCAGGCAAAGAAGTCAGTTTGACATACTCCTCTTAGCCTGATTGAATTAATTTTAAATGCTTTGGCAGCTTTTCTCCATGCTGCTGTTAAAAGAATTGTAGATAATGACACGACTCACAGCTGATCTCAATCCTTCTTCTAAAGGAAGAAAATAGCAACCCCTACAAAAACCACAGCCAACTTAATACTTTTTGGTCATCATGCAGCTTGAATTGCCTCTTTTCTCTCACCAGTTTTTTGTTGATTCAAGATCACATGGTTATTTTGGATTGTAAAGTAACCAAGCATACATATTCTGGTTTTTTAACTGTATTCGGTTTTCTGAGTATGCTTAGAAACAACTAACATTTTCCACTTCTCAATTTTTACCAGATTTGATGTTCTAAGTTACGTTGTGAAGTTCCTTCACTGTACTCCATGGATAGTCTGTTTGCTTCTGCAAAAATTTCTTCCAGAAGAGCCAGGGTGACACAGTCTGAATCTAATTATAAACCATTAATCTGGTTTTCCTTTATTGCAGTTTCATGCAGCTGTCATTGGTGATCGAACAGCTTAAGCTGTGCACAGTTGCACAGAATACCTAAGCACCATACCAGCCTTTACCCAAATGGTCCTTGAGCTTCTACCAAACCTGCAAAGGGTGCTGCTGTTTCAGCTTGTGCATCATCTAAGTAATTGATGACTCTCATCTCAGATTTCAGACACCTCTAAACAACAGCTAGCACTGCTGGGGAAAGAAAGGGTACTTCTTCCTATTTTTCTCTCTAAACAGCTGGGAGAAACATCTAGTTTTGCCCCGAAACTCAATGCATGTTTGATTAGGATGGCCGTAGTTCTCTGTCAGTCGGCAGTGTGTCAGTCCTAGAGAAGTTTTTGCTCCTTACTCTTACAAAAGAGCACCAAGAGATTTTTCCATGGACCGGGATTTAGCCCTAAATTTCAGGTACACAGTTCTCAGAGTTGCTGAAGTAAGACACTAATGTCGCTTTTAAAAGCATCCTGAATTTGCATTACTGGCAGCAAAAGCAGCACACCTTTAAGTTGTATATTAAGCAGACTGCATTTGAAAGAAACAAACCCTGCCCCATACTTTTCTTGCAATATTGTTCTTCCAGTAACTTTTCAGCAAAGAACCACGCTTAATGCATCATTTTTAAAGGAATCCAAAGCCAGCCTTTAATTTGCATGTAAACTAATCATTTGCATAAGCAGTAGAAAGGCACCCACAACTTTTTCTCTCTATTAAATGATGCTGAGAACTTCTGGGCTTATAAGCTGGTCAGTCAAATTCAGCCTGTAACCGCAAGATAATTTGCAAAGCAACTTATTTCTTCCTGTCCCTTCCTGAAGCTGACCACTGGCACTTGTGCTGGTGCAGCTGCTTATGGCATTACCATCTAAACTGGATAACTTAAGTGATCAAAGTTTTAAAACTCCTGTTTTCCTCAAAGGCTTCCTTAATAATAGAGAGGTTTCTGAAGATGAGGTGAAGTTTAAGGCATGTGAGGGCAAGAGGAGAGAAAGAAGGTAAGAACTTTTTAAATCAGTGTTGCTAGTGAGGAGGAAGTATGTGGGACCAGACCTTCAGCCATTAAAACCACAGCTTTAGAAAATATGGTCTATGCTGTGATTTTTTTCCTTAGATAGCTCTCTCACTCTCCTTTAGTTTTAACAACAATGAAAATCCATGTTCACCAAGTTTAGAATTCAGATCTAAAGTGTCTCTCATTCTGTCCACTCTTCATTTTCATCCTATATGAAATGTGAGCATGCTACTGTCCTTTGGGAGATCCTTATCTTTTCTTTGCAAGGCTTTTTTACCCTTGAATACTTCGAAGTATTAATAAGCTCCTTGTTCATTCTTAAAGACGGCATTTTTAAGAGTAGTGCAAGACAGGAAAGGAAAGACAAGACTTTTTTGACATCAGGACTTTCTAATGCTGTAGCCTGATAAAAGAAATCATAAAACAAAAATTTCTCAGGCTGTGGAGAGTATCAAGAAATCAATATTTGAAACATATTTAGATGTGCAGATGACTGTTACCCTAAACCAAATGGAAACGATATAGCCTTAGATGAGTAACTTGGTGCCATAAATGAGTTACTTAAGCTTTTATCAGAAACTCTTAATATCTGTGGTGACCCTTATGTGACTGCACACTGTTGAGTCTCTCTGTAAAGAGCCTGGTTAATCGCAGAACTATCATCACTGTCAAAGAAGCTCTTAGAAATGAGTCTGACATTCCTTTTAAAAATGCATTAGAGAGATTTAATGCTACCTTTGAATGATATAACTTTTGTTATATTCCAAGCATTCCTTCTGGTTGTATAAGTCCTTTTAACAGCTGAAACGGGTGCTTATCGGATCCACTCTCAACAGACACGTTTGAACTTTTTCATGTCCGTACAGGACATAGGTAGCATGATACCTAACTGTCTTTACATCACCAGCATCTGAGGAAATCAAGGCAGCTTCTCTTGTTACCTTTCCAGAGCTAAGAAAAGGCTTTCCTGTGCAATCGCATCACTAACCCGCAGCGGGCAAAGTACAGGGGAATGGGAGGACAAGTGTAATAAACCGGCTGATATTTATGGCCCTATTGACCAAGCTCAAGTGTAACACCCATTTGTACCAATTTAAAACCTGACATGACCTTAATGTAAAGCCTTGCTATTAAAGGGGCTGGATGAAGGCTCAAAGACTTACACAAGCTTGTTGCCCCAGTATTGCAGTGGCCTGCAGAAAACCGGACAAGGGTGTGGGCAAGAAGAGGGAAGACAACATTGTGGTGTCTTATGTTTCTGGCAAGTGGAAAACAGTTAATAGCCACAGTTGCTAATCAAGTGTTCATCAAGTTCTTGAGGCAAAATCGTGCTGTGCATGCACTGTATGCCTGGCTACTTCCATAAATCAATTGTCGTTGTAGCTGGGGTTTCTCGAGGAGCCTGAAGTCATTTGTTTGAAGTTACACTGAATAATATTATAACCTCATAATGTTAGCAGAACCTTTTAATACATATGGAGAAATATCATGCTTATATTTCAAAAATTTTTTCTACTAAACTTTCATAAGTTAGGAAAAGCCCTTTTGAAGTCTCTTTATAGACTTATATTTCAGCCTAATTGAAATACTTGAATAAAAGTGAGACCAAAACTTTACATTGAGGCATTCAAATAGAATATCTTACTTTTCATAGCACCTTTAAACTGATTCTAGATCTGACCTAGTTTGGCCATCCATGGTTTATAAAATCCTCAGAGGCAAGAGAGAAAGATCTAATCTTCAAGTAGGCTGCGAATGAATCATTTCCAATAAATTTTCTCTCTAATTATAGTTTACACTGTCAAATGTAATGTCAGCTTACACTGGCAAACATAAGTAATATCATTACTACCTATATTTCTTATTTAATTGGAAAACGTAAGTATTCTTACGTATGGACCAAAGGTCCTGAAAGCCTTTGCAGTAGAAATATATCAGTGTAAGGTATTAACTGGTTTCGATTGAGACTGGGATTGATAATAAATTGTGCATTCCATTAGGGAGTATGTAGCAGGTCTCCTTGCACCTGTGCCTAGTTTCTTACAGTGCTACCTAGAAAATCTGAATTTTTTAGCTCAGGCTGTACTATCTTCATATTTTTTAGCTATAGAGTTTAATCTTTCAAGTCTTGGCCAACATTGATATACTTATGTCAATTTCAAAAGAGATAGATATTACATAAAACTTTACCATTATAAAATGCACACCTTACACTTACTTTGGCAACTATACCCAACATAAAAATGTGAACAAGATCCATGCACAAATCCAGCAGAAAACCTTCAGGTGAATTCTTTCTAATTCTGCTCACTAAAAAGCAAAAAAGAGTTTTCAGACCCTAGGGTCTCTCACTGGATATACCTTACCACTGATATGCCCGCCAACTAATAAAAAGGAGCTGTTAGTTTAAGCATACTTTTTCCAGACCCTGATGGCTGTCTCCTAGCCAGTATCTAATTCAAATAGAGCTTTGTGCCTTGGGCTGTGCCTGTGTAAACCTTACTGTTAAATTAAGCAACTCTACCAGAGATCATCCACATCATATAAACACTATATTACTTCTTTTAAATGCCTACCTGGTAGCCAAAGAACGCTTGGGGGTTTGTGAATAAAAGAAACATTGGAATTAGAAAGGCAACAACCGTTCATGAGGATTCTTAAAGTTATTGCAAGCTTAATTACTGTTTCCATTTAACTCTTCTTATCTAAGAGCCATTTGGCTGTTAAAATTTGCCAGGACTAAAAGACTGTATTAGTCCAGAACAGAGAACAATAATACAAGCTGGCACCATGCTACTTTTTTTCACTAATATATCTTTGATGCTTTTTGATAAGACAACCCTGGGATGAATCAGCTCGAATTTCCATTTAGCATTCCCAATGAATAATGTTTACAATCAAGATACACTTATAATGCTTCTGCTACCAAGTTGTATGATGTATTTTGGGCAACCAGAGGCAGAGTTTTCTCTGAGACGATGCTTTTTTTCTATAATCTAGTTAATTCAGAAAGTCCCAAATTCACTGGCCATGAAGCAGCACCACAAAGTTTATCTGTTTATCAAGCAAAGTCATATTCTTGGCGAATTATTACAACGGTGAATGGGAACAGTTTTTCTATCACTATTGCTTCAGTAGTTGGCAGTAAGATGTTATCTAGAACATTTCTACAATTTCATTACTGTCTTTTATTCTTCCTCATAGACTTGCAGATGAATAGTCAGAGAAAATCTATACTGCCCTAAAAACAGTACTGGAAAAACACCAGTCACTGAGTCAACTTTTGAGTATATCAATGCATGTTCTGTAATGTCTTTCACCTACCAGACTGTGAAGGCCATGTATGCATGGTTCTTGGAGACTGTGAGTGCTTCTCCTGAAAGGAAATAGATTAAGCTATTCAGCTTTGCACGAAAACTCTTGACACTTCATGGTGAAAGTTCTGGACTAGTCTCTGAATTGCTTTTCCTCCACTTTTATATGGAGGTTTTTTGTGAGGAGTTGCCAGGGTAATTTTGGCTTATGGTTTTCATCAGCTTCTCTGATTGAAATCTGAATGTGGAAAAGAAGTTGCATGGCCTGTTCGCCTGTTCCTGGCAGCCGAAAGGACAAGTTACAAGCTCTGATTCTTCTAGATCTGTGAGAAGCTGTGAACTATTATTATGAAAGAGACACTGCAGGTCCTAACAGGGCAGGTGATACGGTCCTTACATTGTTCTGGTTTTGTCCTCTGGCAGGACCTAATGAGTAGCTGTGGGTAATTGCTCTCCTGTCATGAGGTCTGTTTAATATGGATTATGAGTAGATGTGATGTACTTCCAGCTGTGTGTTCTGTAGGAGGGATGTATGAATCAATCCAGACTGAAAGGTGATAAATGGAGAAAAGCTGGCAGAGATCACAAGGGATCATACTGGTATTACCAAATAAGGATGACATGATTTGTATCACAGGTGAATATACTGGCATCCTTCTGCTCTGTCTACCTATAACAAAATGCAATTTCTTTTGCTTTTAGGTGTCCACGTAAGTGCAATCTCTTGCTGTCATTGAAGACTTCAGTCTCTCACCCTCTTGCACACCACACAGTAGGCATGGATACCAAAATAACTCAGGAAAGACTTTTCCATGGTCTCTCTCTCAAGTAACATGTCAGAACAACAGCTGTTATCATTTTTAGGCTAAATAATTTGGTGCAATGCATTTCTTACTGTTGCAGCTGGTATTGCTGAAGTACTGCAACTCTATTGACATAAGTGCATTTGGCCAAATACTCTTCATGAGAAACTTCTGAGCTCTAGACCAGGTCTCCTACACAGTCCATTAAGGCCTGTATTAGTTATCTCACAAACTCTCTGGAAAGCTCATCTTTAGCATAAGGTATTTATAGAGGAAGCTAGGTGTAGTGCCTAGGATTTTATTTAATTTCTAATTTGTCAGAGCATTTATAGTTGAGCCTAAGGGACTAGATTAATTGTGAAATTAAATGACATGAAAAGATCCAGACTGTGGGGCAGAAACCTATTTGCGCTATGAATTTAAATAATGCAGTAATTAATAATTCTTCATAATAAAGCAATGACTCGTACATATGTTTTTGATATAAACATGTCCTATCAACTGACTAAAAGATATATTTATGACCCATTGAATCAGAGCTGGCATGGCCGTCAACTACTGGAAAACAAGGAAGCAAAACAAAACTAACCTTTCTACGAGATACTGTCTGTGAAGTTATATTGAAATGTGTCAGGACTTGTCTGATAAACAGTCTAAGCCTGCCTCAGTACAAAGGCTCCGATTGCCACACTCTGTCACCATAAAGAAAGAGAAAACTTCCACTACATCATCTAGTACATCATTCAGGCAGCGCAAGTAGATCAGAAACATGCCATTTCCTCTGCTGAAGAACTATATGTCTTTATAAGAATAAAATTGATGTGTTGAACAAGTGGCTGCCATAACTAAGGTGAGCATTGTATTCCATTCAAATAGCAAACCATTCAGACTCCATACAATGGAAATTAATTACATAGATTCTTCCAGTTTGAGGATTCTTTTTTTTCCTGAGTTACAGACAAGGCTTACTGAGATAAACTTTTTTTAGTGTTCATTACTATGTGCTGTAACAGTACAATGTACTGAATATATTTATATTCTGTGTACATATTTTCAACTCGTAGTGTCTACAACAGTGTACGTTGCTCTTATTGCAGAACGCCACTTGTGATGAAGTTCTGTGAAACAGTGCAAGAAAGGCACAAGCTGGCAAACATTGCCAAGAAAACAGTGACAGTTTCAGTCCCTACAACATATACATACATAGCCCGTCTGTGAACCACTGGGGAAATTTCCAATACAAGCCATAGAAATACATGCATGGAACTGCTACAGGAAAATAAAAATTGGTTGCATGGGCCCTAATGCTAAAGTACATGTCACCAATACTTTCCAAAGCCAATTGGAACTGCTGGCTCAGAGCATAATACTGTAACAGCTCTAGGGCCAACACTTCAAAAAAATTGCCTGATTTCCAAAATTGATTCTAGGACAATTGCCCAAGTTATCAGCATTTAGGGACTTTGAGGGCAGCAGGTCCTGTACACATTGTGTTGACTTCACCGTGTTCTTCAGCCAATTCAACATAATCGCTCCTCTTACAAGCAGAGTTCAGTTCTCCGTTCTTCTTATTTTCTGGAGAAAGCAGGAAAAGATAATCTAGTAATAAAAGAAGTTCAGGTAAACAGGCTTAATAGCTTCTTTTTGCCTTCCATGCAAGCCTGTTGCAAAGGTACATGTTCAAGTTATATGTTTCTTTTTAACTGTTTTCTTAACTTCTTTGATTCTTCCTATAAATGGCATCAGCAGGCCTGATGCCTCAAACTTCATTGGCTCATAAACAGAGATAGTGAGCAATACTGAGCAACTGGTATGTTTCAGACTTCCATTTTATCATTTTATTTCTTGTGTCTATAAAAATACTTGAGAGTCTACTGACTTAAATAGACCTGATTTTCTTCCAGTATCTTCCCTCATCAACAGGTTGTGTCTGATGCATTAGTGTATGCTGTGAGAATTGTACAGACTCAGAAACGGAGAATAAAGTAAGGAAAATCTCACATTAAAGTGTCTGCTGCTCCTGACAGAAGCTCAGTTCAGATGAGTAATTTGCTCTTGTTTGAGGCTGACATTTTGTTCTTCAGAATCTCAGTTTAGTTGTGTCTAAAGTTCCTAATCCCTATAGTTATGAAGTAAATTAAAACAACTCCAGATCAAGAAAGTGATCTGTGCCTGTGTTTGCGGAAGGTCTGAATAAATGATGTTGAGCACTGTGAAATATCTCCTTGGCATCAATGTGTTATTAGGTGTTTAGTGGCAGTTTTTGAACTGAGATGACTTTGTCAACTATTTCACTGATGATTACAATGTATAAAAATGAAGATTAGTAAACACATAGAAAAGTAGTATACATGCAGACGTTTTGTTTTGGTCTCATCCTTAGGGAGTTCACTGGAAAGCTGTGTCATTTTCTCTCTCATCTTTCTGACTGGAACAGCCCACTATGCATCAGGAAAAACCTAGCGTTGGCTTTTGTCCACCCTCCACCGGGGATGAGTCAATCCTACAGTGCCTGATTCAGCTCTGCGGTCTCTTCTTTGTCCNTCCCTTCCCTTCCCTTCCCTCCAGAGGACAGAAGTAGATGTCTTATTACATTGAAGATATCAAACACATATGGGCCATGTTTTCAGCCTTTTCTGAAAACTAAAATTATGTATATCAAATAAGAACTTGTGAGGGCAATGAGGAGTGACCAATGGTTTGAAGTTTCTTTTGGTACAAGGTCTGATGACTAAGGAGGGAAGTTAGCAGATGGTAGGTTCAGAATGATTAAACAGATGTGGCTTTTCACAGAGAGTGTATTTAAGGTGTGGAGCTCCTTGCTAGAGGATATATTGGGAGATAACTGTTACACAAGTCCAAAAAGAAGCTGGGAGCAATCATGGAAGAGAAAGGGAATTGAAAGTAGCTAAAACATACATCCACATTTGGGAAAAGAGGGGAGTACAGCTGTCCTGTTTATGTACTTTTCCCTAGGTGATAGATCTGGGCCATTGCCAGAGGTACGAGGTTCCATGCGCCTTTGCCTGAGCCAGTGTGGCGACTCCTGTCATCTTAATCTCTCTTCACTGGTATTTATGTGTGAGAGTTTTTCTTTTGCTTTGCTATTAATAAAAAATAATGAGTCATCGCCACTCTTCCTTGCAGGTGATCAGGTACTTTAAAAAGACTGTGACAAAGTGGGAAATTATCACAAGATGGTGTCTGTGCCTGTTTAATCAGCCACCTAAATATTATATGGTTTCTAATACTTCTATCAACTAAATAAGCAAAAACCCACTCCTGCAGGACTCATCAATGCTTATCGCCTCTCAACAGCAAGGCCTAGGTTTCCATCACCCTAATTGCCCTGCAGAAATTACATCAGCCATCTGAAACTTATCCTAACCTTAACAATGGTCCTCTCAGGACCATTATCTTTGAGGATGCTCCCTCAACATCATCATAGGGTCAGTCCTGCTCACACACGGCTGGGTGAGCCAGCACAGCCTGCCAGAAGGAGTGGGGAAGGGTGAGGGCATGGTTACACAGGGAAATGGTGCTGCAGAGCTGCACAGCCTCTGTCATATCCCACAACGGAGGGCCATCCACCATACTGGGGGGTCTGAAAAGAAGACACTAGAGATGACTTAGCTTCACTGGTAATCCTGCATCTGCCCGTATGCAATTACCTGCTGCTTCTGTTTTGTCCCGCCCAGGGCAGACCATACTTCTTTTGAATTTACTTTCTCTTTTAGTAACCCTTAAGGGCAACATTTTCTTTCAAAGCCTCTTTTTGACAAAACTTTCTTTTTTTTAGATAGTTTACAAAAACACCCTACAAAGGGAAAAAGTGTGTAGATTTGAACATGAGTGAATGACTTTTCCTCAAATTTTATTTTTTTAATCAATGTTTTTAATGAACATATACTATCGCTATTACATTTCTACATAACAAACAAGCTGAACAATCTGGTCCTGCAGAGAGTTAACATGCCATGGACAGGTTGTTTGCCTCTCAATTGTACCTTTGTGAACATCACAACACTTTTCTGTGAAAAAGTATTTTTCATATTCTCAATCATGATTAGTATCATTAAGGACAGCTTCTTGTATCCTTACAATGATCCTGAGTAGCGCTGCTACTGTGGGAACAGGACAATGCTATCTAGCAGGAATAAGGATACATAAACACTGCCCTACAGGGTTTTTTCTTTCATTCCCTGGAGAGTGACAAAGCTATGTATTTCTACCTTGGACTATATGTGACTCATATTATCAGTTATACCATATCTGTTGGGTGGGGTGTTTTCATTCATTTTATTCTTAGCTTTTTGTCCCCATGGAACACACTTTCTGAAATATCAGGGCACTGCATGCATTTGAAGATTTATTGATGAGCTTAAGAGGAAAAAGTGTGAGGCTTTCTGTAAAATAGTCCTGACCCTTGGAATTATCTGTTCTTAGCCAGAGAAAATAGAGCCCTGTAGAAAAGGAAGGACCTCAGACGTGGGAAAATTAATTCATCTTGCAACTTTTCCCAGAGGTCACTCTGTTAGTTTGGACAGTTGCA
Source organism: Rynchops niger (assembly GCA_013400035.1). Lineage (NCBI taxonomy): Eukaryota > Metazoa > Chordata > Aves > Charadriiformes > Laridae > Rynchops > Rynchops niger. The sequence continues at coordinate 451,280 of VXBH01000327.1, read as the reverse complement.
GTTTCATAGAAATTAAGGTCCAGCTGTCTGTATGTCTCTCACCATTAAGTTTTACCTAGATATCTTATACCAAGCACAAAGACTTGGGTCAGGTGATTGCATTTCATTTCTAAAAATAGCTAACCCGGCTACATGGAGAGAATGAGATGAACTGCCGGTTCACCAATGCCCGAAATATCGAAGAAACTGATTAAATAAGCTACTTTTCTTAAAGGAGTCTATGTATTTCTCAGTTTTTAATTTATAAAATGAGAATAGAGTCATAATGATACCTCACAAGGGTGTTTAAGGTTCAACCATAAATATTGAGGAGACTTCACTTGAGTGGGTTGTTTGATAGCGTAGGCTCTATTAGCTGAAAAAGAGGAGTGCATCACAAACTGTGTTTACTGACACTCAGTTCATATTTGCTTAGGAGATTGTCTCAGGACAGATGAGTGTGAGACACATTTATTTTAAGTCTGCATTAAATTAGATCTTGAAAATCTTTTGGAAAATATTGCATGGTTGTCTAGGGTGACTGTGCTAGATGCCTTATATTTTTTAACGAGTACTGTATTCAAAATATATTTATAGTAAATATACTTAAATACTGTCTAAGATAAATAATTGATTACTTAGAATAAATATTCATGAGCTCAGACTTAAATCTCACTCAGGATTAAGTCAGTTGTGAGCCTATTCCTTGTCTTAACATCCATATCATTGACCTTCCTACAACACCCTGCAGATTTTCCATCCTAGCATTTTAAGCTGTAAATTTTCATCCAAATAAGCAGCTGTCTCCTTTTCTGACATACCCACAGCTCTTCCTCCCTGGCGTTGTCCGTAGCCAGTTGGCATCTACAGGATGTCAGAGCACATCACGGCTGAGGAGGGTTAAGCTTTCAAAACCGTTTACCTCCATATGTGACCAGTTTTTGCAGCACTGCAGTATTGTGGCACAACCTCTAAGTATAGCCTTTAGATGTGTTTCTAGGAACACTGACTTATAAATAAATACCGTTGACAGTCTGCTGATCAAAAGCCTATATTTACCACAGAGAAGTCGACATGGTGTCATGTAGGATTTGACAATTAACCTCGAAAATTCCTGAAGTGTGTTCGAAATCTTTTGAAATTTTTCTGAGTAAAACCCAAAATTTTTTTAAAAAGACACTTATGGCACAGTGTTCCTTTGGACTGCAGAAGATAATCACAAACAGTAAGCAGGCAATAATTTCATCTCTGTCAGAATCATGGGTAGGATTTTGAAATTTTTTCTGGGTTTGTCATTCGATGTTTCAGTACATTAGTGAAACAGTTTGATACATTGCTGCTTCTTCTGTTCCTCTGTATCCCGTTAATTCAGAAGAAAAGTTGGCCGTGTCTACTTGATTAGATACCCTTTGCCTTTGCCAGTAATGGTCAGACTGGGGACTGTGCTGTGTTTTGGGCAAAGTGACCTGGGAGGATATGCCAGAATGTTACTACAGTGTACTTTGAATGAGTTCCTCTTTGCATTGGCCTGGGTTTCATGGTAGGTAGTTCGCCCTGTCTATGCCTATGGTTAGTTAGCATGCAGCCCTTCTGCACTTGACAGCAACTGGAGAAAATTCTTGTGTGACTGTACTTAGGTCTTCAGTAGTTGGAAAGAGTCCTTACATCCATTCACGCTCATTTTACAGGGTTCTCCCTCCTGGAGGTTACTCTAATGGTGTTTTTACCTTATCTTGGTTTTTTTCATTTATTTCTATTGTTGTTTAAGGAGGAGCTTCAGCAAACAGGAAAAGCAAGTCCATGACTGACCAAGGGCAGAAAAGGGTATACAAGTCTGCCCCTGGAAACAGCAGAGCAAGGCTGAACATTTTTAAGTTAGCAGAAAAAAAAAAATACCGTTGAAAACATAGTTCAATTCTTGGGGAAAGTGTAATTTTCCCAGACAGGCAGTGAATATGTCCTCAGCAAGGGACCAGGTCAATGTGCCCTCAGGTTACATTTCCAAAACTTTTTAGTTTTCACAATTCAAAAACTGTAGTCAGTCTTCTTTGGCAAGAAATGCTTGAGACATTGAATCTGTTTTTGTCTCTGCACAAGCCACAGCAGCATCTGCTTCTAAAGAAATGCCAAGCGCTAAGTGTGAAGTGATAGAAAGAAGGAATAGAAGTCAGTATTACATTAGGACATTGTTACTATATGCTAGCCTTGGAACAATAATTATATTTTAAGGCCCAGTTATGAGATATATGATAAAAACAATGAAAAAATTATCAGCACCTAAATTCTAGGTAAAAAAAGGCATTTAGGTTGTGCCATTTAGACTTTTCTAGAAAATATCAACCCTGACATTAGCAGCAACCATCAGCCCACCCTTAATGAGACCAAGCAATGTAAGATAGCCTTTTTCACTTGCTTCATATAGCGGGCTGCACAAGTGCTTCATATTTGCAGTGAGTGCTCTTCCACAAAGAAAGTAAAGACTTGGATATCAAGAAGAAATAGCTGTGTGGCTGGTTGTTCTGGACATCCTAAGTCTGAGACATGCATAGTTGCGTAATCCCTACCCACGCTGCAAGAGGAGGAAGGAACTGGTGATGGTCAATGTCATACTCTCAAGTTCAAAAGAGCTTTCCATCTTGAATTGGAACTGGCACTGAAGAGTCAACATAAGGGTTTATTTTGCGCTGTAGTAGGGGTCTCATAGCAAACTTAAAATCAATGTTATTGTTAAATGTGGAGATCTTGGACCATAGGATTTCATCTGAAGTGCTTTACTGTCTGATTCTCACTGACATCAGGGAGGCTAAGTACCTAAATACTGCCAAAGATACAAGTTTAAGTTACTTTTGAAACTGGAACCAGGACTTTTCACAAATTTCAACTAAAGTCTTTCTTATGATGGAATTGACATGACTCAAATCTTACCGGGTTATGTGTTGCCTTTGCACCTTATGTACCATGGGTCACCATTCAGTGAACAAAAGTAAAGAGTTTTACCCCTGAGGTAAAATGTTGGCAAGTACAATCAGCACAAGAAAGAGAACTGTATTAAGAAACAGCTCTTTATGTTCCTTTGCAGTACGCTTTTCCTCCCATGTGACTATGTGCCTGTACTGAAAGCAGTTCTGGAGAGCCCTGTTTTTCCTCACTGAAAGATTCACAGGTATTTTCTAGTTGCTTACACCTTGGCTCCACTTTCTTGCCTCCCTTTCTCACCCTTTTCTCTCTCAAGACATTTAGCTTAGGTGGTTTTCTGGGGTGTTGCTTTGTAACTGAGGGAAGAGCCTTGCATTGCTGACCTATTTCACAAGCACAGGCAATTACTCCCACCACAGAGCAGCCCTTAATTCTCAGCCAGGGACTGGAGGAGAGCTTTCCAGTGTGCAACGATCCCCTGATGCTCTGGAGTAGCTGTTCCCTCCCGTGCAAAGAGCATGACCCCAGGAAAAGCGACATGGCTCCACTCCTCCACAGCTCATCAGCTGAATCAATAGTCCTTTAAAACTGTCATCAGCAAAGGCAAATGACAGCCACCTTCAAGCTGCTTTAATTTATACCAGGTTAACTATATTGACAAACTCCCTCATTGCACCCTCCATCTGCTTTGAGGGCCGAGGACCTACATTTCCAATGACAAATACGTGTGATTATTTAAGCATTTATCTTCAAAGCTGCAAAGGGTGAGTTGGTTAATTTCATCCCAGAAAACAAAAAATGAGCACACTAATTCCGTTAACTATTTATTTATTTAATTAATTGGCATTTTAGCTAAGGTATGTGGTGTTTGCCTTTCAGGATATAAAAGCATCCTGTGCTGTGGATGCCTGTTGCGTGCAGCCCACCTGGATTGGCATCCCATTTTTCCTCAGTTCTGTTATCATGCATGCCTTATAAAGTCATTTATTATACAAATTGGCTACTTCAGTTCCTTTTTGTGGATGGAGTTTGCTTTTTTAAAATGCAGTGTGGGGTGTTCGCTTATTAGTCAGTTTTCTTTAGCTGTCACTCAAAGTGACTGCACGACTTAATTCCCTGCTGGTTAAAAAAAAATTAACAGAGAACCTGCCAGTCAAGTTTACCAAACAGTCCAACAATAGAGAAACTGCAAGCCCAGAATATTCTCCAGTTTCTGTAATTATACACTGTGCAGAATAATAATTGTATGATAGCCTGGCATTCATTATGTGAGCTTAAGTGCTCCCACTGTAGACTTCTATTTTGAGGACATTATTACCATGCCGTAATAATTATGTTCAAGTTGGTGATACCTAGTATACATTAGGTTTTATAGAGTTAGGGAAATTTGTTAATATTCTACTTACAAATATGCCAATAAAATTGCTCCTTGATTTCTGTTCTAAAAACACAAAAGAATTTTTTAAAGACAAGTAGCAAATCTTTGCCTCCATTCATCTTGAATATCTCACAAAATATGGATTTAAGCCAATATCCGTATTTAGGCAGTGCTGCTGTTAAATTGCTATTTAAACATCAGAGTACGTACCCTATGGCAACAAGTACAGGAGTACCAGATGTGACTGTGCTGGAACGTGCCATTGGCCAGAAATAATAAATTCAAGTCACAGTGTTTGATTGAATAATTGTATTAAGTATATCAGAGAAGACATTTTCAAAAGGCCCGTAGGGTTTAGTAAACCAAATTCTGCTAATGATTCATAGAATTTATGCTCATAAATACCCGTTCCTCAAGTCTCTTTCAGATGAGGAAAACTGTTGAAATTTTACACTTCTGTAAAACTAATCTAAGAAGAATTAGTTCATCTAGCAGTTATTGCCAGTGGATTAGCATGAAACCCATTAGAAGTTTGTTTGCACAAATGTGAAGTCTTGAGCAAATCCATTACCACTGTGATAATCTTGTGAGTGGCATCTAAATTCGAAAAAGCTCCAAGAAAATTTCCCTCATACTCCCCCAGAGGCGTGCCAGTGTTCGTGGCAGGCATTCTCAGCATGCTCGAAAGATAGCAGTTAAACACCGCCGTGGGTAGGCACAGGCACAGAACTTCACCTGCTGCTGTAAGATGATAAACTAAGCACTTCTTGATCTAGGATGTAGACAGCTGTTGATAAGTTGGTTTTGTTTATGTAGCTCTTGAGAAAAGCTAATTGTGATCATTCTGAATTGTAACTGTTCTAGCCATGTGCTCTTGAGAACGAAATCCCTGTCACTGCCCAGTACTGTTGGAGGCTAATTTGAAAACATCCTTGTTCCTTTCACCTATTTTCAAAGCCCAGTTGCTTTTGCTAGATTGAGCGGGGCTCAACTGGCTTCCCAAATATACAAGTTGTTATCTTTTTGGTAATTTGATCACTCAGGAAACAAGTTTCTGATGATCTAACTGATAAGCTAGCTTTTGCCATGCGGGCAGAGATTGTAATGCTGGCTCATGGACAGTGGTGCTCGAGTCCACTGATAAGCACAGTACCAATGCAGACAACTAATTTGTTGCTTGAAAGTTTGGCCAAGGAGTCTGATGCAAAGTGGTACTGAGGTGCCACTGAAGGCATCTTCTTTGTGGCTAGGCTAATAGACTCTGCTTTAAAACTCCTGGGTTCCTCTTCTTGAAAAGGCTTTGTACATTGATATTTCAGCCAAATCATTCAGTTCCTCTTTCCATGGTTCATCCGTCAGGAAAATGGATGTCATACTGACATTCTTCATGAGCTATTTTAAGACTGATGTAATGCCTATAGAGAATACTAAAATATTTTGAGAAAAGGTGCTAGATCTGCAAAGCATTGTTAAAATATCCCATTCACAGGAATACGCACATTCTGGGAGCTAATATGTTGCTCAGCTTGAAGAGTTTAGAGGAATACAATGGAGCTATAAGGGGAAATTTTGTCACCTTTTCAGCATAGATAAAGGAGAGGGAATTCTATACTGGGGTCAGAAATAATGTGTTTTACTAACTCAATATCGTCAGACACATCTTTTGCAGGAATATCACTCCTATAAGCCTTTGAGATACGCAGTTTATGAACTCTTGCAATTGCACTGACAACAGGGTATATTGAGATCATGCCTATAACTTTATCTATCTTAATGCAAAATTATGAATTTAAGGATCTAGATACTCTGTGAATAGCAAAAGTTATTTTAATGCAGACAGAAATACAATGTGACAGCAAATAATTACAAATATATCCCTCCATTCTACAGAGCTTTGCCTTGATTACCTGACTATTGAATTTGGGTTTTTCTCACCTCGTTATGAGAAAGAGAGGTAATAAAAATGAATAGAGGCACAGGGCAGAGGTTATTCTGATGTCATAATTCAGCAAGTAGGAGCGCTAGTCAGAACAGAAGAAAGTGAATTGAAATGCCCTAGATAATGAGGGCTGCTTTGGAAAAACTACGAAGCAGTGAATACTCTTGCTAACGTGATGATAGTTAACTCACACAAGCAGACCTTTGTCCTCAGGATGACATCTCATGTTAAAATATGAAGCAGTTAGTAAAACTAGCACTTTCTTTAAAATTAACAAGAATATCAGTTTCCTATGGAATTCATTGCTGTAGGGGGATCTTAAAAAAAAATTAAAAAAAATTTTAAAACAAACAAACAAAACACTGCAGTTGTTTAGCAGGGTTTTGAAAGGACTGGCTGTTTAAGGAAAGCAGAACAGCTGACTTGGGGGAAGGCCTGAAGAACAACAAATAGGGACAACCTGCCGGTGACTACAGGCTGGAAACTAGAGCAGTGAGCTGCTGGGTCAGCCTCCTGCCAAGAGAAGTGAGCACAAGGTGGTAGCTGTCTAGGTTTTATGGTGGACCACAACACATTAAGACTGGTATGGTGTCAATGTCCTGGTCCCAGTATGTAAAAGCAGAGGCCTGGGCACCTTGGCCCAGTGCTGGGACCATCATGGGGACTGTGGACACAATAGGTAAGATGGGCATGGGAAGGGAGGAGGCAGGCTGGGGGTTCAGAGCACCTGTACAGGAAACAAATATAGGAGTTGGGGAGCCTGTGGAAAAGCAAGAAATATGAGGAGCACTGGGAAAAGAGTAGTTTGAAAATCTTGCAAAAGAGGTGGCAAAGAGGAAAGAGAGGTGTCTCAAGGAATATGTGGGAGGCAGGTGACGCTGAAGACTTTTAGGGGCAGAAACACTGGAAGGAAAAGATGCAGAACTCAAATGGATGAGATGTTTAAACTATCGTTTATGGCAGTTATTTTGTGAGCGGAGAAGGAAGCATTCAGTATGTGAGAAAGCATAAATCAACTTACACTCTTGCACCTCAATAGACCTTAATTTTCAAAAGCAGAATAAGCGAAACCTCTAAATAATTTTGTACTCATACATTGTTCTAATCCTAAACAAAACAAAGTCTCTCTGTCTCCTGCCTCCCAAACCATGTTAAGATTGAAAGAAAATAATAATAATTTAAGTATACTAAGTTATTGCAAGACTATTGCATTTATTCCCTAAACTAGTATCAATGTCCATAATACGTTGTTCCGAACCAGTCAGTGACAGTAACAGAAAAATGTTAAATCCATTAGAGTATAACCAGGCTGTAAAGTTCATAGAGTTCAAATTAAATTCTAATATCTCAAAATGTAGCTTATTTTGGTATCCTAACATTAAAACTTGTAGAGACAATCTACATGCATACTGAATGGATTTCTAATTAATGTGGAATATTTTTTTCCCACCAGGGCCCGACTGTTCGGGGAAAGTTATTTTGCATTTATTCTAATAAGAACTGCAATTATAAACTTCATTGCTCTGTGGAAGATCATCAACTCAAATAGATCATGACACTTTTTCTTGCAATAACTGTGAACGTGAACTCTTTGAAGCGTATTTCCATATTAACTTTCAAATCTTGAAATGTGATGTTTGTTTGTCATGGGTTTAGTTTTGATTCTTTGTTTGGCAGTGTATTTGCGGCATGGCTCAGAGGGCTTTCTGTGAACCCTATTTTCTAAGGAATAGCTATGTCTTTAATTGACTGAGAGGGACAAGTTATCTAAATGTAGTAGTAGCAGAGATGAGCTTTTTTTCTGCAGGCTGAATGAAGAGTCGTTCACTGCTCCACATCCAAACAACTACCAAAGTTGAAGGGAAATAGCATATCCTCACTCCCCACCCTAATCACAGGCACGTGTTCTACACTGTTTCCTCTCCAAGTCAGGCTGGTGAAGGTGGACCAGTGTGGAGGCGTTTTGTTAGTCTAGTGTATTCACCAATGGGTTTAGAGTTACTGCTTCTGGGCTTTTACCAGTTGTTGCTACTGCTGCTGTTGTTGAGGAAAGACTGGATTTTTTTAGCAAATGGTTTAGTTAGGGTACTAGTGTAGATTGAATGCTTTATTATTGTTATCCTGTTTGTAAAAATGTGCCAGTGATGGGAATTGATAACTTCTTGTTCATCTTCAGTGTCAGAAAAAATGCCTTGCTAATCTGCTGTCACACCATATCAACAAACCAATTTATCAAATAAATATTAGGTACGCAAGTGACAGCCACTTCCCCCTTTGAGTCTGCAGATAACCTGATTTAAAGTCATACTGGTGTAAAACTAATACCCATTTATTTGCTCTTTGAGTTAGATGCTCAGTAATCTCTAAAACATAATCTGAGTCTTTGAGTTCCAGTTACAGGGCCCTGTTTTTGTTCTATTTCCAGCCTGAACTATACTGTCTCCAGCTTGGAGAACCCTGTTGCAGATGTCTATAGACACTGAAACAATCATTTTTCACAAAATATTGGAGAAGCAGGTGAATTCCAGAAAAGCAGAGTGCCTATTAATATAATTTCAGTTTTTTCAAGCAGCAAAAATAATGAAGCCTCATTTCCTACTGGCTTCTTTTTATCCCTGCTGTGGGAATAAACACATAATGTCCCCATAGCCTTCTCACACAGTGTCTCCTACTCCTCAAATATCTCCAGTTTTTCCTCAGATTCCCTGGATTGCCACACTGTACTGTTCACTCCCTGCCTTGTTCCCAGTTCTGTCTCATGACTTTGGGTTTGGATGGGTAAGAGGCAATATCTGCTGGGGTTAGCTCAAAGATATATCTATGTGGATTTGCCAGCTGCCAGGAACATATTTATTCAATTACTAATTGGTCCCTGGCTCTTAGAATAAAAATGCCTTAAGGCATAAAAAGGCCTGAAATTCACACATAAAAATGCCTGAAGTCCACTTTCCTTTCAGTGGGAACATTTCTTTGGACTCTTCTCTACCTGCTGTTGTCCCTGAACTTTACAGAACTTGGTATCTTTGAGACATCTATTTCTGTGTCAAATTCTGTTGAAATCACTCGATCATTCTTACAAATTACCATGGAGCAGACGGATGTGCAGATGCTTAAAAAAACAAGCCTTAAAACCATAAAAGAAAATGTGCACAGAGCTAAAAAATCAGTATAGATTAGCCTGACATTAATTCAGTATAACAGAAAGGTTCACTGCATACTCAGCTAACAAAAAATTAGAGGCTAAAAGTAGAATTCTGCAAGCAATTGTTTCATGAATGTTAGGTCTTGTTGCCCAGACCCATAAGCTTTAAACCTGCTTGTGGCTATTCTTTAGACATAGCTCTTCATACTCTATCCATTCCTTGATGCATATTTTAATACAGAAAATTGTATTTGGGAATCAGAAATGTAGACTACACCTGTAGGATGGGAAAACCTATGTCTAAAAAACCAGTAATTCAGAAGAATGCATAGCAATCAGCAGAGAGAAGAGCTTCTTTTGTAAGATCTCAGGACCAAGTTGTGGCTTTGAGCCTTATTTTGATCCATGGGTGTAGAAGGAATATTGGGAAAAGGTTGAAGAAGTAATTTGATCATCCTCTATGGGTTCTCGTACATGAAAAAAATGTTTGATAGCAGGAGCCAGGAAAGCTTTTTTGGCATAAACCACATCTAAATATTGAAAAAACTTTTCAGAGGAAATGTTAAGTCATTATTTTTCTTGGAGTCTTCAAATTGTGCCAGTTTATCTGCCTGTATGTAGTATATAAACCTAAATATACTGTACACATAAAGTGTAGACAGATACATAATATTTTCCTATGTATATCATGTGAACATATTCTAGATATATCAGAGATAGGCAGAGATATAGTTGTAGAGGTGCCTTACTGATAACGAATGGCTTCATAACTATGATATAAAAAAAGATATAAACATAAGATCTGAAATAATCCAAAACTGGGCATGAGGTAGAACCAGAACTAATCTCCAGACTTCCCAGAATGTGCTGAATGTTCTTCAAATCGGTCAGTTAGACTTTGCTTCAATCTACATTACCAGCACAGTACGTGAACATATGGATTTTCTTTTGGGGGCGGGAGGAGAGGAGGTTGTGATTCCTTTATTCCTTTTCCACTAACAGACAAATAAGTCTATTTAATGAATTATTGTGAAAATGTATTTGAAGTTTTTCAAAGTGAAACAAACATAACAAAGAGTGAGAACTGTAATATTTCAGTTTGATCCGGAGGAAACTTAAATAGTGTCATTTATCAGACAAAGCTAACAGCTCCACTTTTGCCTCTGCTAAGAGGGATTGCACAAATGCTAAATCGATTTCCTTTTCAGAGTGCTACTAATTGCCTTTTGTCCCTGAGCACCATATCAGGCATTATCCTCAGCATCTCTCAGAGCTGAAAAGCTTAGAGAAGCTTAAAAGGCATACACAGAAAAATGCTATATATATAAAATATTTCTTGGACAAATTGTGTCAAATAAGGTACTAACTTCAGAACAACTTTAAGGTACAAGTGGGAGAAATACCAGTTGCGTAATGAGGCTGAAATTTATCCCCTTTCAGAAAGCCAATACAAGCCTATGAACCACTGAAAGCTAATCCTAAACTTATGGCTTAAGGAGATTTAAGGGGAGCAATGGCCCCATGCTATCTTTCTGCATGGAGTCAGTGTTTCGTTGCCAGTGACCTGATCCCATGCTATCGATTTGTAATAAAATTTAGTATAAGGTATCTGTGATATTTTTCATGCCAAAATATGTCTTGGCTTCTAGTCTTCTCTGTGTTGGATGCTGGCCACTACTAGTACAATATATTGAAAAAATAAACCTCTGGTGTATTTGAAATATTGATTTAGCCCTTCCTCTTCCAAATCCTCAATATACGTTTCTAGAGCCAGTGTTATACTGATATGTGCATTTCGTGATATTCAGTATCTCTTGAAAAAAATACCTAGAAGAGATAGTTTGGATCCACCAGATACTATACCTCTAAGGATGTCCTGACACTATACTGTTTCAAAAGTACTGAGGGCTTCTAAGTGAAAAACTGATGTCCTTGAAACCTTTGCTTTTAAAATCCTGAAGGTCCATGAGATGTTATGCTGAAGTTCTTTGAACTCTATGGAACTTCAGCCAAATCAGTGGCTGAAAATCAAAGGCAGATAAAGTCAGACTGGAAAAAAAAACGTGCAATGTTAAAGTGAAAGTAAATATTCCTTGGAAGAATGTTCTCTCCCTTGTTTGAAACTTTTGAATTCTTATGAGCTCATTTTAACACAAGTATGGGATTTGCCCAGTGTTCATGAGGCAAAGCTCTGTGGCTTGTACCGTGCTGTCTCACTTTAAATATGTGTCTATATCTATGAAACACTGAAGTACCAAATTTTGTCTATGTTTCACTATAAAAAAAAAAAAAAAAGATTGTAAATTTGTTGTGACTACGTTAAACTAAACCAAACAAATGTTGATACATACTTCCTTTTTGTAGAATTTATACTTTTGTCTGCAGGCATAGAAAAACTGTTATTGTAGTAACTTTCCAGTCCTCCGGTGTATTAGGTGCATTCTGCTCCCACATCCTCCAATTCCTGAGATTTATCTCAGGAAATTATGTGGCAGCTTTGATATTCTCAGACACCCATTCTCTGAGGCAGCCAGTGCCTTGTAGGGTGTTGGCAGGTGTCAGGACGCCCTTCAGAAGAAGGAGGGTTTATGAAGTTTGAGGTATGTTTCCATGTATTCTTGTGCCAGGAAAAAGTCTTTCTTGAGTAGTCCTGGAAGGAACAGGTACAGCCTGGCCCCTGAAGCCTGAGTATCACTTTTTAATGACTGTAGGTACGGTTTGTGCATGCAAAAATATATTGCCATGAGAGGATTACAAGTGGTGGGTTGACCTTGGATGGCAGTCAACAGCTCACTTACTGCCCTTCTCAACAGGGCAGGGGGAGAAAAAAGGATGAAAAACCTTGTGGGTTGGGGTAAAGATAGGGGGATCCCTTACCAGTTACCATCACGGGCAAAACAAACTTGACATTGCCAGTTAAAATAGATGTGGATAGTGAGAAACAAAGACAAAACACCACCTTCCCCCTGCATCTTCTTTTTACCAGCCTCAACTTCACTTCTTCATTCCTGACCCTTCTACCTCCTCCCCCTGCACAGCGCAGGGTGATGGGAATGGGGGGCATTGCAGTCAGTCCATAAGAGTTTGTCTCTCCCTCTCCTTCCTCCTCACACTTTTCCTCTGCTCCAGCATGGTGTCCCTCCCATGGGATACAGTTCCTTCAAGATAAAGCTGCTCCAGTGTGGGCTCTCCATGGGCTGCATTTTCCTTCAAGAACTATCCATGGGTTGCAGGGTGGATATCTGCTCCACCGTGGTCCTTCACAGGCTGCAGGCAAATGCCTGCTCCATGGGGGTCCTCTCCCAAGGGCGTCTGAAGAGCCTCCTACCCCTTCTTCTTCTCTCACCCTGGTGCTTACACTGCTGTCCTACCTCCTCCTCTGCCTATCGGGTGGTTTTGCCTTTTCTTAAATATGTTTTCCCAGAGGCACTACCATCTTGTCTCATGGGCTCAGCTGTGCCCTGCCATGGCTCATTTGGAGCTGTCTGGAACCAGCTGAAATCAGCTGGAAGTAGCTGTGACCGGCACAGGGCAGCCCCTGGCCTCTCCTCATGGAGGCCACCCCACGTGTCCCCCTGCCTGCTGCCAGCACCAACACCCAGTACGTTAGAAAACAGTTTTATGCAGAATTGATTAGGAAACCAATACCGTTTGTAGCACCACTGTGTTTTCACTTCAACAGATTTATTTCCAAATCATGTACTGCTTTCATACTCTTGCTTTGAGAACTGTTACCCTGAAGTTTTACTTTCCTGCCACTTTTGATGCAGGGGCTCGGTGCAGGCCCGCAGCAGCCCCGAGCCAGCTCCCGGCATCTGGAAGGCCACTGCCCCATGGTCTGGGAAGGACACAGCAAAGAGACCTTGGGACAGGTGACCACAGTGACTGTGAAAAAGAAACAAATATTCCTAAAGAAAAAATATATTTTGTTTTCATAAAAGACTGAAATAATCTAAATGGCATTTACTGTGTACATCTATGACAAAGCAACCTGCTTAGTTGGTGTGGGGTGACTAGTGGACATCGCCAACCTGGATTTCACCGAGGCTTTCAACACGGTTCCCCACAGGCTCCTCCTATAGAATCGGGTGTGTTACAGTCTAAACAAGTGGTCTGTGCGGTGAGTGGGGAACCGGCTGTCAGGCCACACCCAGAGGATGGTGGAAATTAGCTCCTTTTCAAACTGGCAGCATGTCACAAGTGAGGTCCCTTAGGGATAAATAGTGGGCCCAAAGCTGTTTCATGTCTCCATAAGTGATCTGGATCAAGCGTACCCTGATGAAGCTTGCTGATACCAAACTGAGTGGCAAAGTGGACACTTCAGAAAAGACAACCATCCTGCAGGAAGACGTAGATAGGCTGGAAGAGTGGACTAACAAGAACCTTAGGAAGTTCAACAAGGACAAGTGTAAGGTCTTGCACCTGGAAAAACATAATCCAGGAGTGCAGCACAGACTGAGATCTACCTGGCTGGGGAGCAGCTCTGTGGAAAGGGACCTGGGACTCAATATGAGTGAAGAGCGTGCTGCGGCAGCAAAGAAAGCCAACAGGATGCTGGGATGCATCTACAAGGACAGCACCAGCAGAGATAAAGAAGTCATCATCCCACTCAGAGCTTGTCAGGCCACACCTGGAATATTGTGTTAAGTTTTGGTCTCCACTACACACAAAAGATATGGACAGGCTGGAGAGGGTCCAGAGAAGGACCACCAAGATGATCAAAGGTCTGGGAAGACTGCCATATAAGGAAAGTCTGAGATAACTGGGTTTGTTCAGCCTTGAGAAAAGAAGGCTCGGGCGATATTTTATCACCATGTTCCAGTATTTAAAGGGTGACTACAAAAAAGATGGAGGCTCCCTTTTTACAAGGAGTCACATGGAAAATAGGAGGGGTAATGGGTACAAGTTACTTCTGGGGAGATTCCAATTGGCCACAAGAGGACAATTTTCACAATGAGAACAATCAGCCATTGGAAGTGGTGAATTCCCCAACATTGGACACTTTTTAAGATTCAGCTGGACAGGGTGCTGGGCCATCTTGTCTAGACTTTGTTTTTGTCAAGAAAGATTGGACCAGATGATCCTTGAGGTCCCTTCCAACATGGTATTCTATGATTCTATGATCTCTTTTTTTTTTTTCCCAAAGTGTTTCCAATAGTAGAGTTTCAGTTGATCTTGTTAGCAGCCATAGAATGAAAATCTGTGTGGCTGGTTCCTCCAAATCAGTGGAATATACGAAGAGAAACTTTGCCCAGAAGTTGCACAAGAAAAAGCATTTAAAAGCTCAACAGAAAAATAAAGGTAAAATCCCAGAAATGTGGATTGAAAGAAAGACGTTTCCTCAAACCTTATTTTTTAACAGGATTTTACATGTGTCTAGTAGACTACGTGTTTTTCTCTTTCTCCTGTTGCATAGCAGGGAGAAGTGCTACTGCTTCTGTTGTTGACTTTATGGGAGGTGTCCATACATGCAGTGCATTGGACCAAGCAGTGTAGGTGGAGCCTTCTCCCATAGATGGTACCCTGTCTTTAGCTTAACATAATGTTATCATGATGTCGTCAAGAGCTAATGGCAGGGGTTTTGTTCTGTTTGACGTTGCTGCAGTCTCCAGATAATCCCTTGATTTCTAGAAGCTACTTGCAGCAACTTCAAGATATCAAAAGCACTTTTTGCCTAAGAAGAAATGTACAAATCATGGAAATGAGCCTGGAGTCAGTGGGTATGTTTATGCTGCACATACTTCACTGGAATATAAAGATACCAAATTACCTAACAGACAAGGCATCTAGCTGTGAAAGTAGAGAAGTCTAAGTTTAGCTTCCTAACAGGCGAAATGATCTCTTGCTGTGTTGGCAAGCCCGGCGGCATACAGACTGCATGACGTATATGAGTACCTGACAGTTGTCACTGCCTGTGAAGGACTAGGCTTGATTAGTGGCTAATAAGGACTCCTGAATTATAAGTTATAAATATAACACATCTTTCTTAGAACAAGAAACTAACAAATATTAGGAAAATGTACTTGTGAGTGAGGACAAGGGATCACCCATGATGCTCAGTCAGCTAGTAACTGGCATTAACTAGCATATTCTGGCAGTGTGACTTTGGTTCAAGTATCTTAAAGAGTCAATTTCTTCTACAGATTGATGAGAAGCTAGTAGAGCTTTTCATTGTTGTGCCCCCAAACCCTTTCATCATTAGCTGTCTGTGAAGAAAGGGAGGCCTGAACTACTGACTGTGGTATCTTGAAAGACAGAAGAGGTCCAGATTTCATGGTTCTTGTGGCCCTTGCACGCTAAGTTGTCTTTCTTTATCTGTAATATATTTTATTCCGTTTCCAAAAGAACTCCTGCGAGACTAACCAAATTTGCATAAAAGACTTAGTTTGTATTTGGGGGAAAGGCAAAGGAAGCCTATTCTTGATTTTAGCTTGAAATAAAATTATGACCATAATTCAGTTGTATATCTGCTTAAAGCTATGACCAGGATTGCAGCTCAGCTGAAGTAAGTCTAACTGTTAGGTTTGCTAAGGTGGATATAATCTTGAGTGCAGCAAGAGGTAAATCATTAGGCAAGTCTCTGGAACAGACTGTAAGAATCTGCTAAAGGTTCAATAAGCCAATACAACAGCCAACCTTTTGTCAGTGGACTTTGGACAAGCCCAAACCACCCCTGGGAAAAAAATTAGGAGTGGGTAAAATGAGTAAGATTGAAAGCAACATTTAATATATATAATGTTTCTAGACTTCCAGGGCAAAGGTAAATTGTTGCAGAGCCAAATGAAAGAAACAGCTGGAAGCTGTCTCACCAGAAGTATTTACAGAAAGCAGATGAAAGAAATCATGGGAAACAATATTCCTTTATATGCTAGCATGTTCTCTAAGCTTTACGTAACACTTAGAAGTAATTTTAGGTGTAAACCTGACTTATATTTCAACAAAATCTGATTTATATTTCCTGTCATCCCTTATGCTGCATTACCCAACCCCAGTACACAGTGGGAGAAAGTTAAGCCAAACGTTGGCACATGAGGTGATGAAACCATCTACATTGCCTTGAATATCCCCAGTTGTGAATGCAGCCTGTGGCAAACACCGGAAATATGAACTACTAGGGACTCATGCTCAGACGCTGTCACTCCCATATTTGTGAGTGGCAAACAGGCTAAGGAAAACTACAGAAGTGGAATATTTCAGTAAGGTGCCTTTTCTATCTGGGCATGATCAGATCTAGTGGCACCTAAGAAAGAAGAAAAAAGTCTCCCCTTCTGACCTCAAGCAGCTTGTTTCACTTGCACCGAAAGCCTTTGACAATGATTTAGGACAGCTAATGTAAGAAAAACTTGCTGATGTGGGAACATAATAGGATTATGTTTGCAACATGCTTATGGAGAATAACCCTGGACAACAAGGTCACAAACCTTGGGGAATAGAAAAATACAGGTTAAGATCAGTATACAGCACATTTTAGGGGGTTGAACCTGCCTGTAGACATTAAGTTAGTGGTGTGTCCCTCTTCTGAAAAATGAAATGTGCCAGCAAGGATCCTTGTACATGAAGTGTTCCTAATTATGAAACTTAATGACAGACACTTAAGGCTGTAAGGACCAATTCCACTATGGATACTACAGTACAGTTCTACAGCTTACCCCAGCAGGCTACATCTGCAGGCATCAAGGAAGGAAATAACCCAGGAAAGAGCAAGAGTTTATATTATTATCCCTTTAGATAGTAGGAAAGCATTAAAAAGTCAGCTTCATCTTTAGGTTTCATCTCACAGTATTGGTCAGGGAATGAGACCCATGAGCATGAAACACATACTGAGAACCTGGACACAGTCGCTGATATGATCAAAAGCTGCTCCTGAAGCATGCAAAATGTCCTGTGTAGAAACCACATATGGAAGCACGGTATTTATACCATGTTGTAAATCACCCTACTAGTGTATGGGAATAAAAAAAAACCAGTGCAGAAATCCATAGCCTATTGTCAAGCTGCCTGCAAGGTCTCCATGTGAACGTCAAGCTGGTGGCTATACTTGCAGAGTGGCATGGCAAAAGCCAAGTAAATATAGCAAGCCATTTTCTGAAGCTGGAGGGGTGCAGTCATGATATACTGTTTCCAACAGGATTGAGGTCTTAAGGGGGACTAGAAATGTTAGAGAGATTTGGCTTTGGTTCAGAGAAGCACCTGGAAGCTTGGTTGCTTCTCTGTCACTTCTCCAGTTGGCTACAAAACTCATAAAAATAGGCTTCCTTAAAAAATGTTTGATAGCCCCAGATCCCAGGCAATGTTGTCATGCCCAGATGGCCTGCTGTGTTTGGTATTCCTGCTTTTACATTAATTTATTCCTGGAAATGGTGAGATGAGTACAAGTCTAAAAAGGAGGATGAAGCAGAAACAGAAGCCTTGGCAGGAGTTTGATTTCTGAAATAAGGTTGAATGTCAAGGAGCACTTTCTCTGATCAGTTCATTCGTTTGTAGGGTTTCCAGCTGACCTGAGGTGTTCTGTACTTATTCTATATAGGATTTATGGACTGATGTAATTAGAAAAGAAGAAGATTATGGACCTGAATATGTCTTTACTCTATGAAGTACAAATCAGGAGTAAGATAAAATTAGCTTGAGAATGAGACCCATATTTTTTTCAGTTACACCCTAGTCTAAAGATTATATTGTGGGAGTGGGAGAAAAATACAAACTAGTAAATCCTATATGCTGCTTAGACATTGAATTGTTTTCCTCAGAGTTAAATAAATTGCAAGAACCATAATGCAAAGGCAGAAGTGTCGGTAGGATATAATTAAGTTGTGAATTGCCAAGCAAAGATGGGGAGTGTAGTGATAGGAATGAGGGATAACGGTTTTAAACTGAAAAAAGGTAGATTTAGGTTAGATATTAGGAAGAAATTCTTTACTGTGAGGGTGGCGAACCACTGGAACAGGTTGGCCAGAGAAGTTGTGGATGCCCCATCCCTGGACGTGTTCAACAGGCTGGATGGGGCTTTGAGCAGCCTGGTCTAGAGGGAGGTGTCCCTGCCCGTGGCAGGGGTGTTGGAACTAGATGATCTTTAAGGTCCCTTCCAACTTTAAATATTCTATGACTCTATGATTCTACGAAATAGGGATAAAGAGGTTTATATGAGCACATACTCAGCAAATGCATCAATATGTTCTAATTAATGAATTATCCATTCAGTGCTACAATAATTCACTTTATCTCTGACCATTCCCAGTGAATTATTTACATAGTGACATTTATTAGCAAACTGCCATTTACATACTTTTACTGTATTGTTCTCATTATTAATTTTACTTTTAATAATTCCTTAGTGCTTGGTCTCATCAGTGAAGAAGAATGGATGGTGCCCATGAAGCACTTAGCCTTATCTTAATTCTATATCCCTAACACCATTGCCAATAGCACAAGAGTGGATACGTAATACTTTATCTGGCAGCTCTTTCTTTTGGTACATTCCCTTGTCTCCTTTTCTCTCCTGTATGCCAGTATCCCTGAGTTTGTTCTGTAAAAGCAAAGGATGTATCCCTATTAATGACTATTTAAATAACAGAATTACCTTTCTATTGTACTTGCTTCTTTCTGTCCCAGACAATGACTATGAATTAATTAGGGTTAGAATATTGGAAATGCCTATGAATTTTAACATTTTATTTGGAACATTCTGTGTGCATTATTGAATAATTTTACACCTCCTAATGCAAAACTGATGATATCTCTACAAGCCTCTGGGGGAGTGTGTGAGGTCATTAAGTTAGATTTGCAAAGAAAATACACGGATTTCTCTCTCACATTATTCTTTCCTGTGCTGATAATGCTATTTTTGAGCTCTTGTTCAGAGTGTCTCATTTGTATTGAAAGATACTCTCATCCTTTAACCTATTCGTCTACCTTTACAAACTTTGCATTTCATAAGGGAAATTAACTGTGGTTTTTCAATACATAAAACATTCCTACAGGAAAACGAGAACTTACGTTTCCAGCTGTTAGTGTTGTCTCCTGAGATAATGGTCACTGAAAGGCAGCCCAGCGTGAAAAGCAAATATACGTCAGAAATGAAAATAACAATTTACACCACATCTCCTTCCTGTCTTCATTGCTGATAGTTTATTCTCTCTATAAAGGAGGATTCCAGAAGCAGTGTTCCTGTTTTGGCATCCAGGCATCTGCATGGGAATTAAAACTATGAAGTTTTATTAAAAACTCTCCCTGGAATCCTAAGTTTGTTCTGGGTTTCTGCTGATTGATTATTATTGTTTTTATTTTTAAAACAAAGGTTTTTTAAATTCATGGATTCATGGGAGCTCACAACATAATTAGCACCCTGCAAGTGACTGAGGGAGGAACGTTGGCAAACACAATCCCTCCTGAAAGCAGTGAATCCCTCTGTACTACTTACTGGGCAAAATCTTAGTGTGTTAAGCCAGGTGGATTGCTTAAATAGAGTCTTTGCCTTCAGAATCAGGTATTATTTCCATAACCTACATTTTTCTCTTTTAAAATAAACTTTTTTTTTTTTCAAAAGCGAATAGCAACATCTATTTAGGCTCAAATTTACCACTCTGTATTTGCATAAAATTTATAGTATTTAAGTAGTATACTCTTGATGGTAAATTTCTAAAGAAAGCTATTTAATGTGAAGACAAATATTGTCTATGCATCCAGAACCAGAGGTTGTTGAAATGATTAAACAGGTTTTAACAGCAGACAAAATAAATGTTTTCTTCGTTTCGGTTTGATTTACTTCAATAACTAGTTCAAAGTTAGGGAACTGCTTAGAAATGGAGTAAGCTGAAGCATCATTATCTTTAAATGGTCTATGAATAAATTCTCAGTGTGGGATGCTGAGGCTTATGAATTCATTCATTAGCTGTATATAAAATTTTCTTTCGTAATAAACCAGTTTTAAGTATAAAATGTTTGATACATTTTTCTTCTGTACACAACATGTTTCTTGCAGTGTTATTTAGATAATAAATACACTTGAAAGGCTGGGGTTTTGCATTTCAGTTGAATCCCCATTTCCATCCAAAGCAGCTTGATATGAGTGGTAAGTAAATAAAAATTAATCTTCTAGTAAAGAAGAATTATTGTTCATTTCTAACAGAATGCTGTGTAAGTGTTAAGCATTTGAATAATTATGCTGAACTATATAACTTCTTAAATGGGAATTTAAGGTATTTTTCTGGTAGTGTATGGAAGTAACAGATTAGTTTAAAAATTAGATTCAGTTGCAAAGCAACTTTGTTTTTAAGTTTATCTACTGACAACAATCAAACTCAGTTGAGGAAAAAAGGATAATACACATTCAAAATAAGCACAGAAAGGTATTTTTTAAAAAAGTTGTTTTACAGTTTTTATGTTTCAAAGTGAATAGGAATTATTTCCACAAAAATAATGTTTGGAAATCTGATGAGAAATAATTTTACATTGAATTCTTTTTGTGAAAAATATTTGACAGGTATTCCAGAGACATTATAGTTCATGGCCTTATAAATAGGCAATTCTATGTTATATGGGAGATAGAATGGCTATATAAACATTAAGTCATAACTCCCTACTTTAGGAGCATCTATACTCAGAATTTTAATTCAGTAGAAAATCACAACTCTTCTAAAAGTAATTTAAGTTCAAACTGAAAGAAGATACATTTTTTATATTTTCTACTTATTAAAATTCTGTTTAAAAGTAGTGGAAATATCAAAATGTGCGACATTTTTCCCTCAGCAACAGTAAGGCAGTTAGTTTAGATTTTGATGTAACAAGAGTTACGTTACTTTAAAAATTAATATCAGTTTATGTGGTGCTGACATCTTAATTAGAAAGACTTGGTTGCTTTATATTAGGCTTCTCTAATGGCTTATCAAAATCAGAAAATTCATATTCTTTCTTCAAAACAATAACCACAGTAGATCCTGTTAAATCACCCAGCTGACAGAGACACCTCTTCCCGACTTGCTTAAAGTTGTGAATTAATTAATTAGTTTCAGACATGAAATTGCTAGAGAAGCATTTCAGAATGTCATTTGATAGCCACTCTTGTTTGTGTGTATCCGTTGTAACGCCTATGAAATCTCGGCAGTGGAGGTCCATTTCTCAGTGCTGGCTCAGTTAAAGGAGAAGGAAGAGGTTTTATTATGTCAGTGGTGGAGAACGCATTTAAAGCAGCAAGGATCTCACTGGTTTCAAGCAAGCGCTGATATACTAATTATGTGTTGTCTGCATCTCCTGTTTCCTCCTAGGTCTTACTGCTGCAGCATCTCTCGTATCCCTGGCTTGGGCTTTGGCTTCCTACCAAAAGGCCCTCCGCGACTCCCGTGATGACAAGAAACCCATCAGTTATATGGCTGTTATAATCCAGTTTTGCTGGCATTTCTTCACAATTGCAGCAAGGGTCATTACTTTTGCTCTGTTTGCCTCGGTTTTCCAGCTGTACTTCGGGATTTTCATTGTGCTGCACTGGTGCATCATGACCTTCTGGATCGTCCACTGCGAGACAGAGTTTTGCATCACTAAATGGGAGGAGATAGTTTTCGACATGGTCGTTGGGATAATCTATATCTTCAGCTGGTTCAATGTCAAGGAAGGAAGGACACGCTGTAGGCTTTTCATTTACTATTTTGTGATCCTTTTAGAAAACACCGCCTTGAGTGCTCTCTGGTATCTGTACAAGGCCCCACCAATCTCTGATGCATTTGCCATACCAGCACTGTGTGTAGTGTTCAGCAGCTTTTTAACAGGCATTGTTTTTATGCTAATGTACTATGCCTTCTTTCACCCCAATGGACCAAGGTTTGGGCAGTCACCAAGCTGTGCTTGTGAGGACCCTGCCACTGCCTTCACCCTACCCCCAGAAGTAGCCACAAACACTCTACGGTCCATCTCCAACAACCGGAGTGTCACGAGCGAGCGGGATCAAAAATTCGCGGAGAGGGACGGGTGTGTGCCTGTGTTTCAGGTGAGGCCCACCGCACCATCCACACCCTCATCCCGGCCACCAAGGATTGAGGAATCTGTCATAAAAATCGATCTGTTCAGGAACAGGTACCCAGCGTGGGAAAGACACGTGTTGGACAGGAGCCTGAGGAAGGCAATCTTAGCGTTTGAATGTTCCCCTGCTCCTCCACGGCTACAGTATAAAGATGATGCCCTTATCCAGGAGCGCTTGGAATATGAAACCACATTATAAACGAAACAAAAACAGCTCGAAGAAGCTCCGATGTTACAGTCCAAATTAAGGGTTGACAGTAGGGCTGTAGGAATAACTAAACTGCGTACTGCAAATAGAGCAGCAAGCTGTAGTGTTCGTAGTCTGGCTATCATCATGATTATCATTTGATCCACTGTGTGCAGTCTGTCTGCAGGACACTGACACAGCAGCAGCACCTGAAAGCCTCAAAAAACCCCCAAGCCCCAACCCACACATACAGATCAGTTACTTCAGCTGGGGAAACTCGCCCACAACTCCTTGCTGCTATGAAACTCTGACTGCACGGTACTTACAATCAAACCCATAGGAAGGCTCTGACCAGAGCTTTCAACTTTAGCCAGTAGTGCATTTTATTTTAGAAATGACTGATTGATATCTGCATAACCAATGGCAAAAACAAACAAACAAGCAAAACTTTTTCAAAAATAACAAAACTGTAGCACACAGTGTTGCTGTTATGAAAACTGTTTTCTGGGGAAAAAATAGGAGCATAGTAGTCTTCAACACTCCCATAAATCAACCATTCAGGTTAGGTTTGCAAAATATTTCTTGATTAAAAAGATATATCATCATGTTTGTAAGGCTGTCAATGGAAAATAAACTAAATTCTGATTAATTAGGTCATAAGCATTAATAAGAACTGTTTGTTTTCTGTGGAATTTCAAAGTCTTTTAAAATGCAATTTAAGTTCTTTATGTTACTTTCAACAGAATTCCTATGCAGCTCACTTCTGGTTTTCAGGAGCAATATGGAGCTCTAGCACGTAGTGATGTAAATTAAATGATAATCATGATTCAGTGTTCAATTTGCAAAAAATATATATATATGTAAAAGAACGGGGAAGTATAGTTTTCGTATTCTAAACTTTTTGGAGGACACCATTCAGATATTTCGGAAGAAACTACGAGGAGATGAACACGCTGCAACTTCTCTGTTTCAGGACTGAGAAGGCATGATTCAGTGTGTGAATGTATGCAGGGGTGACAAGAGACTGTGACATGCCATACCCTTACAGTGCCAAACATTGTATAACTGCAAGGTTGAAATTGCCTGAAGGACAGATAACGAGTGGCACCAGAACTAGAAGCAGGAAAGACCGATCAAGTTCTCAACATGTAGAGACAGCTCTGATTTTTCCCACGCAAGGTGAAAGTGATGTCTTGTAAAGGCTTTCAGCCACCTCTTAGTAAGTATATTCACCGAAGTATAGTATAAGCAAGTTATGTGGAAGACCCTCTTCTGCCTGTCCAAGACTTGTGTCCAGATACATCTAAAAATTACGTTGAATCTCTTGTAGTAGAGTGCTTTTGCTGCAAGCTTTTGGATTTTAAATACCTCCCTAAATCTAGTCAATGATATCCTCCTTTATGTTAAAAGTATCCCCTGATGGTGCTTTCAAATGCATTAAAGGTGCAAGTCAAAATTTGATAGTATTTTTTTTAAAGATGGTGCAGAGTGAAAAACTCATGAATAATTTCAGTATTTTTGTAAAGTAAAAATATGGTATAAAAAGGTTACTTTTTATAAACCTCAAATCTTTTAATACATTTCATTCTCTTTATAGCTTAGATTTTAAGAATTGGTCCATGAATTTTATCAACTGGCTTCTGCAGGTTGATATAAACCTGGTTTTCACACATTATGGATTTGTTTTGCAGTGTAATGCCATATGAAAGCCTACATGGGTACTTTTAGAATACTCTATAAACCGTGGATCCTGCTTCAAATGTAAGTGGCTTGTAAAGACACCAAGCGATTCCATAAGAAACAATTTGCTATAACTATTTCCATCCATTTTAGGAGAGCGAAGCAGAACTGAAGAGTTACTGTTGTAAATGGCATTGTCAGGATGGAGAAGACCTGATGATTGGTATTGTAACCTTCACTGTCAGGTATATCCAGTGTAGTCACTGCTGTATATGCTGCTGGGTAAATTTCAGTCTTTCCTATAATTAATATTTGTACTATGAAATGGCCGAGGTTACACAGCCTATGTTTATTTGTATGCGTTCAATTAGCCATTTTTAATGTTGACCTTTTTTATTAGTGAAATGTTCAATACCTGTTGTTCTTTGCTGGGGCGAGTTCCTCAAAACAAAACATCTGTGAAAGTGCAGGGATCTGCAAGGCAGAGGGAAATTTACACAGATCAGAAAACACCCATGCTTCAAGGGTTTCTTAGGTATTTTCAAATTAAGCAGTGGCCAGCTGCCTCTATAATAATTTTTTAAATAAAATAATTCTTTGATAGTCCAAACCTGAAGCTTTTTACAAAGTGATTGCCCTTGCCTCCATGGAGCTATAGCTGATTTTTCAGAGAAAAGCACTCATATTTTGTCAGAAAATATACCACTGCAAGAACTGCTTAAAAAAGATTTTGGGAGCAAGTCATTTTCCCGTCAAATTCAGAAGAGCCTTCCCTCCAGAATCAAATGCTAGCTCGCACAAGGAAATTGCTGCTTTTCTTTACAAACAAGGCAAATGGGAGGCTTTATAATCCAAGACGTGAGGGTTTCTTTCGGAAACAGTTTGATGCGTTCGCTGCTTCTTTTAACAACTCAGAAATGTTAGCATGAGTGAGGCAAAGTGGGCGGTGCTCCCGAGCTCCCACCTCCCTCCAGCACCTCCTGGGGAGAGGGGCAGCATTGCAGCTACTGGTGAGGTTTGTCGTCTTGTGGTGTCCCTCTCATCCTGCCTTGCTGTTTCTCAGAGCTGGGAGCCTTTTGGTCAGACCTTACAGAACTGAAGAAACGTTGCTTGGTACAGAATTTAAAGGTTTTCGGTCTGGACCGGTTCTTGTATTGCAAGGTTTCCGAAGAAGGTTTGGGGTGAGTTTCTTTGATTTGCTCTTGTTTGGTTTTGGAAGGAAGGACATGGAGGCATTATTTGTCCATGTGGGTTTTAGCATCTAGCATTTACTTTCTTTACTCTCCCAGCATTTTTATTTTTTTGGATAATGTTTGTAAATTTAACTTAAGCAAACTACTGCGGGGTCTGAGCGCACAGCGCCATACGTGGCAGTGTGTATACACAGCTTGTCTTCAGAATTCAATCCGACTGTTTGAGGAAAGGGGAGAACTCATTTTATAACGAGTCAAAATTTGCTCTCCAAAATCTTGCTTTGTTATGTTCGGAACGTCAGTGATACTTGCACTGAGAACAGGTTGGCCATTGAAATCTTAACACTCAAATGACTACATGGGCGGTTTCTTAATTTGCGTTGCTGTGAACAGTCACATTAAAAGCTGCAGGAATTTTTTATAGAAGTTGTCAAGATTAAATACAGTCCACGTTGAAATCCCATGATGGCCTTATGGACAGTTAATAATCAATATGCACTATTCTTTTTACCACAGACAGTTTTAAAATCAATAAAGTTCAGTTAAGACAGCAATAGCAAAAAAAAAAAAAAATGTAAAAAAAAATTGACTTCTGCTTTTGAAATGAAAATGAAAAAATCAGGTCTTTTAAATTTCATTCCAGAATACAGGAAAATAAAAAAGTTCATAATTATATTCTGGTAAAGAATAACAATCACATCTCTTTGTTAGAAGTAAGAATTATGTAAGCATTGTTCTAGTGAAACAACAGAATTTGCTGGCTGATTTAATGGTAACTTCTCTGGTTAAAGACTTGGTCCTAAAGTTTTTGAGAGTTATGGATTTGTATGTTACAGAAAAGACAATTTAAGTAGTATTTACTACTCTAATTAAAGGAGAGGTAATGCATACCCATGTTCATTCAGAAAACATATAAGAAATGTAAGATAAACCTTTTGTCTTATTTTAAAAGAAAAGTTATTTGTTCTGTAATAGGATAATCTTTTTTAGAAAACTGAATTATTTGAAACTATGTGCAATACCTTTTTTCTGCAGATTTCATGATGAAAAAACTCATTCCCACTTTTGTTTACATCAGTTTAAATATGCTTCGTGTGCTGGAAAAATGTTTCTTTGCTTGGATTGTATGGGCTTGATGTTATACAAACAATATTTTCACTGGCAAATCAACAAATTTTCTATTAGTTCATTTCTATAACATTGGAGAAAATTTTCCTTCCAAAATTAAATGCTAGACCTCAGCTGCCTGATTTTGTAAACTTTTAAGCAGAGGAGTTAAATTAAAATTTTATTGGAGCTGCAATTTTTAAGTTGTGGTGAATAGCTATTAAACCCAAATTTGTTTAAAATGTACGATAGTCTGGCCAATATATCAATATGTCCCCAAATAGCAATTCATGAGTCTTACTAAAAGTACAAGTACTGCTTTATTTGCAAAGAGACTCCCAATCACACAGTGTATTCATTTACTTTTTACTGGCCAGCAAATATTCACAGCTAGCCTGCTGGGTTTTTTAGAACCCAAATTAAACAGTTTTGAAGTGTTTGTGATTCGATCGTCCAACTGCTTAGAAACCTTAAAAGTGGCGCTGTACTGAGTTTTAGTCGGCTCTGCCAGTGATTCAGCTCCCAAAGCCACTGCCCTTTCTCCACTCCCTCCCTGAAGTCGTGCAATCTGGAGTGACTGAGATGCGGTGATTTACTCTGCGCCCCCCCTGCACTGCCTGCACAATGCCAAGGAAAAGACTTCAGCAGATTGCTGGGGTCCTACTGCTGCCTCTCTTGCTTCTGTGCGTGGTGGGAAGCAGAGTAAATTGCATTTGTGCATCCATCTACACAAGCTTATTTAGGTTGAGTCCCTACAACGGGCGCATGATGAAAATAATCACAACACGTGTCCATGAATTTACAAGCCCAACACTGTAATTACTAATTCTGTAGTATAACAATGCAGAATGTGGGAAGAATTGTCTAAATACACAATAAGCCATTTAATTTTGCTAATTGTAGCAATTAGACTAGCTCGCATGAAGCCCATGCTCTCAGCAGAAAGCCAAATGGAGTAAGTGGCAAACAGCCATTTATATACCAGAGACATTATGTTATGAAATCCTCCCTTGATTGTTTATAGAACTATGTCTTTTCATTATGGCATTGAATCCATTCCTCTTTATTCTGATAAAACAGATAAAGTGCAAAATGAGAACAGATTCTTTAAAATCTGGGAATTAAAAAAACCTGCAACAGAGTACTGCAATTCCCATGTAGTGATTTTTTTGAAACAAATTCCGTCATCATTTTCACTTGGCTGCAGATTGCTGAGTGATCTGCTTCCGAGATGATTTCTTACATCTGGTACGAGCAGATTTCATTACAGGAGAGATGGGGCTGACCTCGTAAAGCCTTGCTCACGGAAGGTTAGGGGAATAGAGTCGCTGATCTACAGATCCCTTGCAAAGCTTTCTTTAACATGTGAGGGTCCCCTGGGACCATTTGTGTGACCATAGTGACCTCACTGCAGGTGTTTGGTGGGATTTCTTCACAGTTACACTGGTATGAATATAAGAAGATCAGGCCCCTGGCCTTGAGTGAATAACTGCATGAATTCAGGCCACGATAGTGAAAGTCTTCACTTCCTAGTTCCTAACTGAAGTAAGTCAGCTGGAGATCTGCTTCATAGCAAAGCCCCTGAATGTCACTTGGCTCAACCAAAAATACGTATTCTAAACTTAGCGCTATCTCAGCATGAATCAAAGCGTTTCTTCTTCTTTCCTTTTATTTCAAACATTTAAGAATATACCCATTTTGACCGAGTTGCCATTTGGTGATCCTTTTAAGGAGACTTCGAAACATCTCTATGAAACCAGTCGTTTCCAGTGATCCTTACAAAAGCCAATCACTGACCAGTGCATTCATTAAAAGGAACTTTTTCTAAACACGTAAGCTCGGCTCCTGGGCTTAGGTTTTGTTCTGAATGCTTAGCATCTAATTCTTATGCAGAGGATCTTATACACCTGTTAGTAAGCC
Organism: Rynchops niger; assembly: GCA_013400035.1. Classification (NCBI taxonomy): domain Eukaryota; kingdom Metazoa; phylum Chordata; class Aves; order Charadriiformes; family Laridae; genus Rynchops; species Rynchops niger. The sequence continues at coordinate 422,831 of VXBH01000327.1, read as the reverse complement.
ATGTGTCTGCTCTGAATTTTGGAGCAAAGAGATAGGTACGCAAGATGCAGGGGGAAAAGTTCTCTTCAACACATTTGTGGGCTGATTTGCATGAGCTAGAGAGGTAAGAGAGAAGCTTGTGTGTAATTGCAACAGAGTTAGAGATGCTGTATTCATTGACAGATTTACAAGAAATTGTGAGATAAGTGGCCAACTAATAGAAAGATCAAATTTAAACCTCTACATGCAAGGCCAAGACATTTTAAAATGTAACCAAAACTCTCCATCTCTGGGAATGGCTGGGATAAACTTAAAAACGTAATGGATTTGTCAATGTAATTAAATGCTACGTTCAGAGAAACAAAGACATGACTGCTATGGATACAAACATTTTCTGTGTCTGTAGATTTCAGCCTTTTAGTTCAGATATCTTTGGAAGCAATTGCTTCTGGATCTTACTTCTGGGCATACTGTAGCCCTAGGCGTGCTAGCAGCTTTTCCACACAAGGAATCTGTTCTGATGTAGGAAAGGCCACATCCTTTTAACAAAGCATTGGGTTTGGGTGGTGATTTTTTTGCATTGAACTAAACCTCACAAGAGCATTTCTAGTGTGAAACAGGTTTGTCCACTCAGCCACCTTGCATGTAAAAGGTACTGCAGAGCAGAAGTTCACCAACAAGTGATTTCCTCATGGTAAAATTGCTGCCAGTTGAACGCCTAGAAGAGCCATCACAGACATAACATAGTGCTAAGGCAAGAAAGATGTAGGCTGTGTTACGAGCCTGCTTGGCGCAAGACCTGGGTATAGTCTGGCACTGTCTCCCCCACCTCATCCACCAAAGAGCCCACAGAGAGGAAAACCACGTGCATGGGCTGGACAAAAACCACAACACACAGCGACCAGATACTTGGCAGGATGCAGCACACACGAGAGGTCAGCACAGGCACATCAGGGGCCTCAGGGCTAATACTGTGATCCTCCAATCTGCCCTAACCAGGAGCTCGTCAACTTTTTATGCTAAAGATTCAAGCACCTACAATTTGGCTCCAGGACTTGGTCAGAAACACCTTGGTATTGGCAGCACAGAGTAGCTCAGCTCCTCTCTCCCACCTAAGCCAGCCAGGATCCCCCAAGAAGGTATTCTTTTGCCCGTCTTACCTGAAGGACTCGGGTCCTCTGAGGTGCTATCAGATGGAGCTTTGCGCAGAAATACCCATGACTGCTTTTCCAGCAGTAGTTGTGTGGTAAGCGGAGACCACGGGGAGAGCCAGGCTCAGTTATCTCTTCAGCTAGCAATGATTCATACCTCTAGCTACTATCTCTCAGGGGAAGGCTATAGGGCTGCACGCTACTGAGGAGAAGGGCATGCTCCCTCCCTCTTATTTTGAGGCTGTTCTTCCGCTTTGTGGAAAACTGAAAGGTTATCCTGTGCTATGTAGACATACTTCTAGTATTTTGATGCATTCCGTCCCCTTAGTGCTGAGGACTCTGAAGTTGTTGTGCACGTCCAGCGCCATCGCCTGCATCCAGCCAGGAAAAAATCAGGGCAGATGCAAAATCACTCTGCTCACCTTCCAGCCTGACCAAAAGCTGTATGATCATGGTTAGCACTGTGACAAAGCCTGAATCTCTACGCGCTGCCTTGAATCAGGTCTATTAATGCACTGTTTGCGACTCTGGCCACGTTCACCTGGTTTCTCGTTGGAGCTCAGGCAGACTTTGTGTGTGCACCAGAGCTACACCATGGAGCTTTTCCTGAGCCTGTGGTGTGCGCCCTTTGCGATCCCAGTTCTTTTGCCGAGCAGACATCAGTTTGGGCTGAGCAAAGGGCAAACCGGCTGCATGCTGCCTAGTGAGGCGTGTGGAATAGACGCGGTTCCTCTGGATGGTACGTTTGAATCTGAGTTGTGTGCAAATTGCCCTGGTTATGGCAAATGCAAGAAGTTCAGTGCCCACAGTTCAGAGCATGCTATAAAGAGTACTCTTTGTGAAAGTGTTTGTTTTGCTCATAATAAACATAATAGGCTCATGTCTCATACTTGGGAGCAAATTTACAGTATAAAATGCATTACTATAGATATATACGCGTATATGTATGTGTGTGCTGTGTGTGTGTATACACATGACAATGAGTCCTGAGATTCTATTAGGATTTAATCTTATAGTTCCTTTAAATTCTAAGCCTAAAAAAAAACCATCAGGAGCATCGTCGTCAAGCGTAATCAAGTGATAACTGCAAAAAGAAAAGATTATTGGAAAACACATTCCAGTCATTATTGGAGACAGATTTGCAATGTATTATGCCAGTCAGTACTTTAATGAAAAGTTGTGGAGGAAATTTGTCTAATGCTATATGTCATCACCTTAAATATTTTGGTAAAAGAATAGGGTGAGGGAAAAGAATTGTACAAAATAAATAAGGATTTATCGCATTTAGTTAATCAAGGGGAAAAACATATGGGCAAATGGCAAAGGGATCAATTAAACCTTTGTTTCATTTAATGTTGATTGCATTTGTTTCGCTGAGTATCAGTTATCAATGTCAGTAGTTTATGAAGCAAATAACCTGCAATAATTAGGACGGTTTACTTGAATTTTGACTGAAGAACACTAAAGAGTGTTTGTTATCCAACACATATGCAGTTGCCTGATATGTGCTGTCAGAAGGAAAGATTTGTTAGTTCCTGGATTACGTACTGAAGATAAATTTCAAATGCATGTATTTGAAAACAACACCCCAGTGAATTTAAATGTACCATGAATACACAGTAACTATTTCTGAAGTTTTAATTACTGATGCTTTTTTTAATGTGTGTTCTGCATTATTATCTGTGTATCCCAGATCGCTTCTTAGACAATATTTGATAAAAATTAATACTAAGTTTTATGAAGCTGAGGAAAAGTTTACTAGCCAGTGAAGACACTTGCTGCATTGAAGCTCAAGTATACGTCTTGAGTTCCTGACCTGTGTCACCATTCAACATGAAGGATAGCATTTGAAAAATATAGTCACTTTCCAACAGGATCTGAGTTATGGACAGATAGATCTAAAGTTGTCGCAGTGACTGGGTCAGACAACAGCAGTAGCTGCAGAGGGAAAGTTCAAATGTAGTCACTAATGACTCCCAACATCATTCTCTGCATTCCCATTTTGGGAAACACAGAGCATTCCTGTCAGCCAGTGACCACACGTGCCGTGATCAGTCGCGGCGCTGGCACCGTGGAGGTTTGTTCTTGCTGAAAGGGAAGACAAAGTAGGCAGCTCATCTCCACCTCCCCCTGGGTTATCGGGCTGGCCCACAGGAGATATTTCACTGAGAGCACTTCAGCCATCAGTGGGACTGCTGCACCGATCTGGGCAGGATTTAGCCTTTAGACAGCACTGTGTGGACAATGAAAAATCTTCCTTTGTCAGCAGAGAAGGCAGCTGCCACTATTTATAGTTGCAAAGTGCCAGCATATTGTCATGTATTTGTGGCTGCTATTGATTCCTCCTTTTTTATTTTATTGGAACAGCTTGGAACTTGTCAAGCTTTGCTTAGGTTGATTTGCAGCTAATTAATTCAACAGACATTTTTAATCTTGCAAATTTGTCACTTGTAATACAGTAATCAAGCTCCCGTGAGCAAACATTAATCAGTTAGGGAGGGGAAAAAGAAAGCCGTTGTTAGCTGTGTTCAGCCTGGTGCTCACACTGGAAAGCGACATCTAGAAGAAATGCAACATTAGTAAATTCATCCTAGCTAAGCTTTCATCATTCATCTTATGAATCATTCATCTATTTGATTTGTTTTATACATGCAAGGAGCTGTATTTAAAAGAAGATTGCTGGGATTGAAACAGCTCTAGTTACCATCAATGAGGAACTGGTCAAATTTCTTTCTGGTCATCTATTTCCATATCAACCAAAAAGTCATTCTACCCAGCAGCAGTACAATTTCATTTCTGAGATGACTGTGCTGGTTGTGGAACAGCTTATCCTGGAGAAATGACTGTAACAAAAAACACCGCATTTAGCGACACCACTAAGAACTGGGTGAATGAGCGGAGAAAATATTTTATTTGCTGCTTTTAACGTACAGGTGGATTTTAGGTACTTCGACGTGACGCAGAAGGGAAAAACAATCTAATGTTGCCTGTATGGAACCTGATCTCTGAATAAAGAATGGCAAAGCGTTTTAAGTCCTTTCATAAGCAGGAAGGATGTAGATTAGTACACTTGCAGTTTATAAAAATCAGTCGGAACGCATGGGTGGTTTAATATTTAACGTAACTCTGATACTTAGAGGAACACAGTTACAGCAACAGGGGACTCGGCAAGAGCTCATGGCTTGGCTGTATCCCCTCCCGGTACAGAGTTTTCAATCAGGGTGCTGCCACAGCTCCCCTCCCCCTGCCCCCCCTGCACTCTGTCTGCACGGGGTGCACGTGTATGTCCGTCAATGAGTGATCTGTACCTACTCTGTATCGTGGAAGCATCTCCACTGGTAACCGTAGCAGGGAGGCCAGAGATCAAAAAGACACGAAAGCAAAGAAATTATTCCTTCCGTCAGGATTAAGAGATTTTAGTGAAACACTGTGGAAAAGCTGCCCCTGCTGTTTCAGTGGATAAAGGGAGGAGCAGAGTCTTTTAACAGCAAAAAAAAACCCGACCAACAAACCTTAATGCCAAAATACTATTTATGGTGCAATTACTCTCTCCTCTAGGAAAGATGTTGACTGAGAAAGTTCTAGATACATTACAAACTCACTGGAACGTGCAGGGAGACAGTGAAAGATACTTTTTAGATATAATTTCGTTGCTATTGACAGGAGTTGTTTATTAGCAATAAGATATTAAGGTGTCTCAAACTAAGGCCTGGGAGACAAGGATTTTGTATGGCTGTTACGCCAGTGATTGTTAAATTTAGAAAGCATAGATCTTTATAATAGATTATAGGTCAAAAACCTTTTTTTTAAATTATTTTCTTTACAGAGGATAAATCTCAGATGGCTTCCACAAAGTTTTAAAATAGGCTCAGAAAATAGGCTTTTCTGTGTATGGAGTATTATAGGCTTGGTGTTGTTCAAGTGCTTGTGCATTTTCTCATGCTCTCAGCTTCTCATGCAGTACAACTGTAAGCAAATAGTGGATGTGCAAGTCCACGTTCCTTTAGGGATGATAGTCCTCACATCAACTTGTTCCTGCACAGCTGAGGAGCACATACATGGGGGTTGGGGAGTGGGTACATTTGTAAAGGTGTACAGCAGGAAAAAAATAGGGAAGATCACTAGAAGATGTGGTAAAAGCCTTATTATAATAAGGGAACAGCTGTGAACCCTTAGAGTATGTGTGTCCTCATAGTATTTGTTCATGCTCAGGTATTCTGTCACCCAGCTCATCATGGAAATCACTGTTGAAGGACTTTCAGCCATCTTATAAATTATCAATTTTTGCTTGTTTAGAAGCAGGAACAGTATCATCCTGATTTCAGCAGAAATCATTATGGAGGCATCCATAGCCTCATGCATGATCTGTAAGCATAACACGTCATGACAGGTCTGTTTTCTTCAAAGATTAACTCAAACAAGTTCGCAAAATTTACTAACTACTGTTCTGATTTTTTTCCTTACTTCCGTTTTCCTCCTGTGCTTATGAGTCTCAAATGCAAACCCCACTGATCAGAAAAGAAAACACTCAGGTTATTTAACAGACTTTCTTTTCTCCTGTCATAGTACAAAATTCAAAATTTCCTGTCCATAACACCTGACTATTGAGATAACCTCTATAGTTAGAGAAGGAAAAGCAAGTTAAAGATGTAAATACTGAAGCAATTTTATCAAGTGCGAAGCAGGAACATTTTTAAAGATAGCTGTCGTATTTTGCAGCTCAACTGATTTTATTTCATCATTCCAAAGCCTTGGTGTATGCCCATAGCAACCTAGAAGTAAATATCTTTTGTTTCTGAGATCATTTCTGACTCACAGAACAGCCACTAACTGAGGATCACGTTGGATTAGCAAGCAAAGCTCTGCCGTCCCACTGCAGTTCTTGTTTAACAGGACTGCAGTTCCTTTAAATCAGTTCCCATTGATTCTCAAGGGCAGAAGCTGTCCCCTGCGTAATTTGTTCAACTTGAGGGGATGGCTGTTTTGCTGTCTATTCTTTGAGTTGTGTATTATTAACAAGCTAATGTTTATTCTAACAAATGAGCATCACTGTATTTTCCTACAGGTGCAGGAAAGGTGTAAGGCTGTCTCAACAGCGGAAGCTGGCTCTGTTCTTCTTCCCATGCTTGCTTACTTGCCTCTTTAATCAAATGCTAACATAACAATGGTTATTTCTTACGCTGCAGAGCCATGCAAAACTCAGTTTGACTTCTGGATTTGACCCATGGCATTAGCAAAGGGGAGAGTCATCTTCTTACTGTAAGCCAAGTGCATTGGGAATGGTACCACTGGGATGCAATAAACACAGTTCCTTACCATGCTGGTTTTACAGTAATTTTCCAGAGTATAGCTATGCTNTCTTGAAATTTGTGATGTGCAAGGAGCATGTCAGTTCGCATTGGACATTCCAAATAGTTTCCTACAAAAAATATTAATAAATGCAATAGCAATTAAAAAGAGCATACTCTCTAGTCATTACAGCAAAATGGATACTCAGATTAGGCTAATTAATTTGTACATGCATCCACCCTTTGTATCTTGAGACACAGAACTCAAAAGTTTGTTTTCAGACTGACTGGTGAATTTGATTTGTTTTGGGGAAATGTGTGCAAAAGTGTTTCTAAGTTATCAGTAATACAGGTGAGCCTTCCAAAGCAATTTCATGTGAGGCAAATGATCCTAAAGGACAAACTTGATAGCAGTTGTGCTTACAAAACCTTTTTGAATGATCTACAGCTAAGCAAAAAAAAAAAAAAAAGAAACAAACAACAAAACGAAAGACAAAAGACACTTTTAAAGGATTGATAGAGAAATTTTGCCTGGTGAACACATTAATAACTCATATTTACACCAGCACTCTGGACAGGAGCATTTATTATACTGGGATTTGCTTTGATTACAGGCAGTTTATAATCATAAAGGGCTTCCCTGAAGGTCCACCGTAGCGAATGGATAACTTTCTTTTTACTTTAATGGAGTCCAATAAGCCCCAGGAGTAAGCACTCAGGCATTTTGCTTTTAAACTTCACAATGCCTCTCTAAGTGAAATTTATTTTTAAGGCATCTCTAATAATTATTTTACAGCTCGCTTCAGCTTTACTATCAAATGAAACTGTTAGTCATTTCGCACCCAACACTGATTAGGCTAAGTCAATGAAAATGTCTGAGGAAGGAATATCAGGCTTTGTATTAAGGAACAATCCACTGGAAATAATACTAAAGCATTTCTAGTTCTTCCAATTCTTCTAGTCACTCGATGAGGCCACAATTCCTGGCTGGATTCCAGGAAAAATTAAAATAGCTGTTTAAATTTTCAGATGGCTTATTGATATATCAATAATATTTTAATATTTTCTGTGAAAAAAAAATATCCTTTAAGCTATACATTTTGGTTTCAAGAAAAATCCCCATCTCTCTGTACAGCCTAAGTCACAGGGCTTTGGGGCAGCAGGGGAAAAAGTGGACCGCTTGGGGAGGTGAAATTTTATCCTAAGCTCAAGCAAGAGACCCCTTCTCTCCCCACCAGCCTGCCACCCCAGCCCTCCATGATACTTGCCTGTCATGCTTTTACCACTGAAACCCCAGAAAATGGATCTAGGATTTGGATCCTGGCAAGTCTCATCTCAGTCTTTAGTGCTGGGTCACACAGAGAGGGGACGGAGGCACCTCAGTCGATGGTGCGAGGGCAGGATCAGGCAGGTGCAGGTAGATCCTCTTCCAGTTTCTCCAGTGGCTACCACTGACACAGCTGAACTGGTGATGGGGAGAGGGACTGCTTCTTCTTGGGGCAGAGGCTGCCTGTGAGAGTGCTGAGACTTGGGGATAGTGTTTGTAGCATGCCTCTGTGAAAAGGAAAGGTGGCGAACAGAAGTTATGACGCAGTGAAGAGGGTGCCTACGTATGTCAAATGCTACAGTGCCAAAACACTGAAACATCATGCCTACTCTGTAGAGGTCAGTGAGAACACAAAGCTCATCAGTTGGTGCAACTCAAAGATGCGGTTTGTGGTTTTCTGTCCTTTGCAAACTGATATGCATAGGAAAAACCAAAAGATTGCCTTTGCTGTTGCTTCACGTGAAGAAAAAGATTTTTACATCCATTTCAAAGGTGTGCCTTTTAACATCTTTGTGTTTTATGAAATTAGGCCTGAAAAAATACTTTTCTCCCCTTTAAAATCAGAATATCTTTTTCTGTTTAGGTTTACAGAAAAACTATAAAGCCTTGACTTCTCTGAGAACCGGAGATTCTCACAGGCCCACTCCCTCCTGCCCCCCAGAAAATCTGAACAGCTTAGGAGGAACTCCTGACAAACATTTTGGGGAAAGCTGCAGTACCGTACCATGCCAAGAAATCTCTCCCTCCATTTTCTAATTTTCCGCTTAGTTCTGTGGCAAGTGCAGGGAAAATTAAAAACAATGTGCAGGATGTGCAAGTGTAATTGGCAATTACCAGTGGCTCTGCCACCATAGTATATAGGTTCGGCACACTGTGAACATCAGTGACGCCACATTTTGGGCTGCCAGAGATAAAGTTGATCAAAACCACATGTCACTTTTGAAAATAACAATCAAAATACAGGGAGCATAGAAAGGTAAAATTAAGACCAAAAAAAAAAAAAAAAAAAAGGAGTTTCAGGATTTCCTTGTTTAATAGAAGACAAAAATGAAAGAAGGCACAAATAATTTTTTCTCTTTCACAGGTTTTTTGTAAACCATATGCACACACTTCAGAAGTAGAAACCTTATGTTTTCACAGGCCAAAAAAAAAAAAAAAAAAAACAAACACCAAAACCATTTGAGTTTGTGGTGCTCCCTGCTGTGGTTTCTTCAAGTGAGGTGCCTAGCGCAGAATTGATGATACCGAATTGCATGTACCCAAGTTGTGACCACCAGGAGGGGGATCTGACAGCAGCACTCAGAAGAGCCAGCACATCGAACGTTCAGTAATGGGGTGTATTAGGTAGCTGCTACTGAAGGCAGAAACACACCTCCAAATTTGTGTGTCTCCTAGAAGCAGGCTTTTTTTTGTGAAATTCATTCCCAGAGCCCGAAGTCTCTTCTTCCACCTGCACACTCGAGTTGCATGTTTCGGTAGAGAAAAACCGCCCGCTCCTCTTCCTAGGCAGGAATGGAAGGGAAAGCTGGGGCTGCCTCTGTGCCAGGGGCTGTTAGCTGGAGCTCTGGGACCGTGATGTGAGCCCAAGTCCCTGCTCATCCTGAGTGGACTCAAGCCAACACTTTCTTGGAGACTGTCATGTCTGCAGGAGGGGGAACACCATCCCTCTCGCCAACCACGAGGGTTGAAATGCAATGGTCCTGGGTGTGGGCAGGAAGGCCCAAGGGGACTCTGTGGTCCAAGATGGAGGCTGATCCTCTCTTTGGGGAGTTCTTGGTGCGCAGGGCCTCTGCCTGGGCTGGGTGTGTAACACAGGCTCTGCAGGAACATCATGTGGGGGATCCCCACCACGTGGGCACGTCCCACGTAGGTCCAGGTGTGTGGCTACATCCTAGGCAGGCTCCTAGGACATCTATCCCATCAGTCCCGGGAAACGTAGGAACAGGACCCCTGGCCCTGTGACTCTCAGGTGGCCTGGGTGGAAGGTGGGTGTGTAGAAGTTGACCCAAGCTGAGATGGTGGTGCCTCCGGGTACGTGTGGTGGTGCATTTTCAGGCACTCGCAGTGTATTTCTGCCTTCCAGGAGCTGCAGTCCCAGTGGCAGACCAGATCTCATGTGATGCCTGGGAAAAAGTAAATGACTTCCTATAAACTATAAAAAGCCTGTAAAAAAAATGCACATACAAATACTTGAAATTCAAATTCCAATAGTATATTCTATGTTCATTCCTATATTACTATTACTAAAATAATTTTTTTTTTTCAGAAATCATAAAGTCTCCTGCTTTCAGTTGTTGCATGATATGAAATAAATTCCAAATGAGTGGATTTTTACTGTATATGTTCCGGGTTTGGTTTTTCAGTTATTTTTCGTAAATACATTTTACATCTAACTACCTCAGCTGCTTTTTGTTTTGTTTTTGGCACATATAAAATCATGCACTTTCTATATTTGGGGATTTGGGGGGGGGAGTTATTTCCATTTTGAATAACCAGGTTCAAAGCCATGTTGATCAATTTCTAGAGGAGATCAATTTAACAGGACATAATTATTGACAGTTGCAGAACATACATTTTATTTTTAGGTTCTGTTGGGGTACAGTTTAACAAAAAACACCACAAGCTGCTTGTTAATTTGCCTTAAAAAAATGTGTGCTCTTTCCTATTCAAGTTGTGTTATTTAACTCTTCTCTTGTACACAATTTATGTGACAAAGACTAACGTAACAGTTGGCAGATAAACAGCAAATTGAACAGAACGGACCAATAGTTTCTCAGTTCTCTGTTGTAAACTGTTGCATTATACACTGATTGTGCTAAAATAATTGTTACTGTGCTTATACTCCTAGTCACCATTGCGGAAATAAAGTGATGGAAGATCACATTTGTGTTTATGGAACAGTGTAGATACCCCCCCAGTACAAGCACAGTGACTTGAGGTGAATGATAATCATTGCAGAACTTGTGCTTTGACTTGTAAACATTGTAAAAATGTATTTGGTATTTTATTTGAAATGAAGAATCAAAATAGTTATTAAAAAAAAAATCTTCCTGTAAATATATATATTCTGAATCCATGTATACAAACATTCCTTTAGAGTTCAGATTGTGAAGAGTGTCTTTATTGGCTAGAGACCGCTGCCTCCCGCGGCAGAGGTTACATGTGCTATAGTAAAGAACACAGTGTGTGAAGTATTTGATGTACTGCAGTACCATAGTTCTTTTGGTCTGTTAAGTAAGTTGCAATTTGTGATGAAATGAAGTTGAAAGTAGTGCTTCATACTAACAAATTTCCTTGGTTACAACTTGATTTTTCTTGTAAAACTTAAAAGGAAAACTTGAAAATTTTATATATTTGGATTTTGTAGATTTTTTTTATTTTATTGCAACACAAGGTACCAAAATCATTAAATAAAGTACACTGTGGTCATTTTACCATGACTCTAGAGTCTTTTTAAAACTCTTTTATCCTGGTGGATCAGCAAAAGGTTGCTAACTGTTGAGTTTCTGAAATTATTACCAAACAAGACAAAAGCTGACCCAGCTTGCACAACGGTTTGGGACAGATGATCTCCAGAGATCCTTTGAACCGTTAATTATTCTGTGATTCTAGGCAGTATTATCACAGGAGCTCCCATCCCTGAGCGCAGGAGTGACGCAAATGCCTCCCAGGCTGGGAGTCCAACTTGGGACTTGGACAATTTTACAGTTGTTGTCCCAGCTGGGACCCGCAGGAAGCCACCAGATACCCCGACAAGCACCTTCCCCAGAAGAGCAGAACAGGGTGCTCTGGCCACCGTGGGTGAGGTCCTCAGGGCTGTCTTGAAGAGAGACCTCCAACAAAGCTGCCCTTGCCCAGGGAGCCAGCCAGCAGGTCCTCCTTGCTTTTTGGCCCCTCAGAGCCAAATTGCTCTCTGATATGGTGCCACACTCCCGAGCTGTTTCCCCAGCAAGTCCGTGGCACCAAGGAGGGGAGAAGCAAGGGGAGCCTGACCCTGTCACCAGCAACGGGGATTTCTGGGCTCTGCTCTCAGGGCTGTCGAGCAGTGTAGAAACACAGGACAGAAGAAGGTGCTTTGCTGCTTTTGTTCCCCCATCAGACTCCTGAAAGCATTGCCATTCAGTGAGCCGCGTCGAGTAGTGGGGGAGGGCGAGCTGAGCCTCATCCCAGTCTTGTCCTAAGCCCAATAATTACGAAAAACTCCGGGGAAGATGCAGCCGCTTCCTTGATCTTACTGTGTTCAAACCCTCTCAGGTTAAGGAGGGTTTAGTTTCTTCTACTTCTGCCTCCTGGGCAAGTGCTTTAATCATTAAACTATTACACAAGTTATTGCTGTCTTTGGCAGCATCTTCAATGGCCTTAATAGCCCTCTTGGACTTCATTGCCACATTTGTGTGTGCAATGTCACCTCAAGTAGCACCCAAAGTTTGTGCAATGAAGGCCAGCGCCCAGATCTCTCAGCATTTCTGTCCTGCTTCTTGGCCTGCCTCAGGTGACCAAGAAAGGAAGACCAGGGGAAAACAACCCACCAAAAAACTAAATAATTAGTATGAGTTCAAAGAGAGGAAAGGAAAGAAAAAAAAATTATATATATCTCTCTCTATCTATATTGGGTAAATTAGTTTGACTGCAAATAAGGATGATATGTGGCTGACAGATTCTTCAAGGTTTTGTTTTTCACAGGTATCTTGTTGTTTGGCTGAGGGTATGAAAGGAGTAGTTTGTTATTGTAGCTTGGCAAAGCATAATGGAGGGAGCAGCAGCCCAGCAACACTACTGGTAGCTGTCTTATTTCAAACGAGTCCTAAATCCCATCTCTGTAACCCTGTGACTCCCCACCAAAGGCTCAGAAACCAAAAAGCAAGTAATAAAAAGAGTCTTAAATAATTTTCTTACCTGAACGTGTGAACCAGGGGGCAGAAGACATCAAAGCCACAGTCTTGAGCGCTGGGAAGTCATTTGATGACACTCCATAAGCAAATAATTGCTGATGTGAAACAGCAGCCCCAAGAAAGATAGCACAAGGAGAATTTTTGGTCTTCTCTGCTGTCCCACACCCCCAGAGGGACACTTGCCTTGAGCAAGTGGGGTGACTGGGCTGACCACCCTTTCCGAGACCAGGAGTCTCTACCTGAAGATCTTGTCCTTGCATTTAGGTGTCTCTGAAAGGAGCTGGAGACCTCTAATGTGCCTTCCTACTCCTCTTCACAAATGCAGGGCTGCGTGGGACACATTAACTGGGCGGGTAGTTGCCATGGCGTGGGACTAGCTGGTTTAGGGTAAAAGGGATTTACTTTTCATGGATTTAGGCAAATTATTAACCTCCGGGGTAAAAAAATTCTTCAGGGTGCTTTTAATGTCAAGCTTCTGCATGAAAGAAGCAAAGCAGTTTCTTTTTAGGCTGCACAAAGATAGCAGAGAGTTTAATTACATTCTTAACATAGGAAAGAAACAGAAAATTTTTGCAAGGGGCTTGAAAAGTGCTTATTCAGAGCAGTTCTTGTCTTTCCTGCCTAAAGACAGAAATATCTATAGTTCCAGAAAAAAAAAAAACAAATCCATGCTTAAAAAATAAATACAGGGACTTGGTAATAAAATCCCCAAATGTCTCGATAAAATCATCCAAGCAGGGTTTTTCTCCTATATTACTTAGCTCGGGAGCTAGTGTGATGCTTGACTTAATACTGCTAATAGTGCACCTAGAGACCCGTGTGCATGGGAAGGAGCCATGCCTGCCTACCACAGCAATGGGAAACTCGGAAAGGGAGGTTAGGGATGAGAAATTATTCTCCTGAATGATGCGCAGGTATAAAATGCACTTGTTCAGTGACTTCATCAATGAAGCTGGAAAGCAGGGAAGTGAGTACTGATATTGTGTAGTATTTTTGCTGCAGGAGCGTTTCAGACCCATGGCCAAGCACAGAACCACAGGTGAATTTGGTGTGAAGATGGGTTGGAAACCTGCTCTCCAGCATGTTTTTGGGCTGAGTTGTAAAGCACACTACACTCCAAAGTATTTTGGAGTCCACAGAATAATGCATATTTGATCCAGTTTACCACAACGTTATTCTCGTGTGCTTGTCTGCTCTTCTTTTCACTGGGCAAGGAGAAGGGAGCTCGGTTTGCTGACAGAAGCGTAGCTCCAGAGGATGTAGAGCCAGGCTGGCTGAAGGGGTGGCTTTCGCTGCGTTTGCTGCCACCTAGCACACCCGGCCATGCACGTCGTAGGCTTCACGGCTGTTCTGAAGCATCTCTCCAAGATGGAAAGATTTCTCATTCACAGGAGGCTACACCCAAAACACAAATGAGGACAAAATGATGCTCATACTTAGTGTGTCTTCCAGGAAGCAAGTCGTTTGTTTTCAATCAGGCTCTTGTTAGCTGCTGTGAGCATAAACTGTAACGCCATGATCGCACCCAAGAAATATGTGGTGCTTCCCGCTGCTGTGTGACTGCGATTTACACTCACAGGGCTTAAATTATTAACCAAGTGGACCAGTTTATGGAAGGTGATCATTGACCGTGTCCCAAAACATGGAAGGATAAGCTTAAATACATTACCATTATAAATATTGGAACTGAGCTAATGGATTATTACTGATATTGTGGGCTGATGCAGTTCATCTCCAAACTATCCCATAGATTTAAGCAAGTTAATCTTATATTAATTTTAAATTTCCTGTGTCTGTAAAGACTATAACAATCTAGATTGGGAATTTGAACAATTCATGAAAATCCAAAGGTCATTTAGAAACTGACCTAACTTCATTTTTAACATCTATGACTAGTGGGGCTCTGGCAGTAGTCCCTGTTAGTAGTTCCTCTATATCTTCATTGGAATGGCCCTACTTTATTCCGTCTGTTAGCTTAGTGCACCCTTCTGCCATGCCAGTGGATCCACCATTAGAGTAAAATGAATGTAGTTTCTCTTCCCTGGGCCAGTGTGAGACAAGATTGGCCTCAGCTTAGCCACCCTCTGCAAACCAGCTGTTTCACAACGTGTAGTTACGTGAGAGTAAGAGGGAGCATCTGGAGGCTCCTTCAGACTGAGGGAGCAGCATTGTGCAACTCAGCCCTTCCTTATTGCATGTTTCCCCTGCTGATCTTTTTTTTTTCTTTTTTTTTTTTTTTTTTTTTTTTCCCCTTTTTCGATGGNTGTCTGATGATTCTGTAACTCTTCCAAGGTTCTCCCTTTAGGGCATTTTCTTTCTGTGTTTGTTTGTTTATTTTAAATGCCCGTTTGTCGCTGACATTTGTTTTTATGTTTTCCTTTGGGGATTTGTTTTCACTTTGGGCTGTGCTTGCCATCTGTTATGGTTGAGTCTACATTTCAAATGCTATCACCTTTTCATGCCAATTTTTGATTCCGCCCGACCGTGTTGGTGCAGCAGTGAGACAGGGGCTGTGTGGTTACGTTACAACTGTGTGGCATTTCATCAGACATCTGATGTCCCGAGGAATGTCCTAACAACGTCCTGATAAAAGCAGAAAAATTAACACATCCTTCGGCTTCTCTGACTGGTCAGTATTATGTTAGGTACCCTGTGCCATCTTTTGCCAACTGCTTCACTGCATGATCTATTGTGCTGACTTGGAATTTCTTTGACGTTTGTGCGTGACTCCACCTAGCCCATATTTTAAAATCTAAAAAAACACCCCACAATAATAAGGAGACCACAAAAAAAGAGGAGACCTTAGCTGGGCCGTAATGTCCTAGAGCACTCACCACTTGCAAGGAATGCAAATAATTGCCATGCGCTTAAACTCTGCTATAGCATAAAGCATATAGTACGCCTTAATGATATCCTTTAATGAGCATCTCCAAATATCAAACCCACGTGAGCAGAATAGACAGTGCTGTGTCTTCTATCTGTAAAGGAAAAATGAGGTTGAAGCTTAAGTCCTGTGTTATGGTATAAAGGTGGAAATGGTCTGGTTTGCCTCTTGTGAGAAGCAGTGGTGCTCACACAGGGGCTACAGCTCCCCCCTCTTTGCCTCAAGTGATAGCAGGCAGGGCATACTTGGCAATTAAGATGCCATGCCAAAGATAATACCATAATGCTTATGGTATTATCTTTGTTTAAAGCAGTATGAACTCCAACATGTGACTTGTATCTAATAATGAATCAAGTTTAGCCTTTAGATCACCTTTTGCTTCTATATCTGATCATAGAATCATAGAATCACAGAATGGCTCATGTTGGAAGGGACCTTAAAGATCACCTAGTTCCAACCCCACCCTGCCCTGGGCAGGGACACCTCCCACTAGACCAGGCTGCTCAAAGTCCCATCCAGCCTGGCCTTGAACACTTCCAGGGATGGGACATCCACAACTTCCCTGGGCAACCTGTTCCAGTGCCTCACCACCCTCACAGTAAAGAATTTCTTCCTAATACCTAATCTAAATTTCCCCTCTTTCAGTTTAAAACTGTTACCCCTCGTCCTATCGCTCCACTCCCTGATAAAGAGTCCCTCCCCAGGGACTCCATCTGGTCCATCTGATCTTATAACTATCTCACTCTATTTTATTTATGCAGTTAGCAGTTTTTCACATTTGGGCACATCACCTTATTCCAAACTGTTACTCCGTGCTTGTAAGACATGAGATTTCAGTGATAATGGCTTCTTCAACACCCTAATGGGACCGGATTTCATTAAAGTGGCATATTTTCTAGCATATAAAATTAATTTACCTTGCCTGTAGAGCACCTCTGTGAGGCTTCGTTACAGACAGAATTAGAGTAAAAGTTCTGGTTTCCATTTCCCTGTATGGATTGCTAGAATCAGACATCTTCAGAAAATACACAACTGAACAAGAAATGTCATCGGAAATTCGAGGATCCAAAGAGTGTTGTCCTTGGGTCTCAGTGCTCAGCTGGATTTCTGGCACACCATTTGCTTTTCCTCATGATGTTGAGACTTCAGGAGGGTGCAAGGAACCAAAAAGACCATTTCTGCTCCTGCCCGATCCCGTTACCCAGCCACCTACGCAATGAGACCTGTGGCTTCTGCCCTTTTAAAAGGGTCTTGTGCCTCCAGCTCAGCACAGGGGCGTTGCTGCTTGGTCTGGATTCGTCTCACCCGCTGCGCAGCCCGATGGAGCTGCACAAGAGCAAGCTGCCTGGCAGGAATTTGCAGTGTGTGCCTTGGTTTAGATGGCAATGCGGGCTAACGGTCTGGTCCAGCGTGGCACGTCCCCTCCCTGAGCACTGGCTGGGAAGTCACTGCTCCGTACTTCCAATCAGGTATGCCATTCCCCTGGTAGTGCACGCAAGTAGGACATGAGAAACCTCAATTTTAAATGTAACTTCTTTCAACATTGTTTTGAATGCAGATCTCATGAAACCTTTTCTTTAATTAACTTTTCTTGCATAGATAATTCATTTTTGCCAGCAGTCTATGCCACAGGATGCTTCTGACTGTGCACAGAGATAATATACTCTCTTTCTGCCTGAAGCACAATTAAAATAGGAAGGGAAGTGTTTGGTTGCACTTTTATCCTTTGGAGTATTTTTTCTTGCATGCACACTTGCAACATCTTTTGAGATGATAGTTCTCATATTTCCTAAAGGAAGAGGAAATAAAACAGGGCAGCTGTAGAGAAAAAACCAAAAAACCTTGGAAGAACATAAAAGTCTTGTGTTCGTTACGGTTTGCCTTGAAGACATTATCTGACATTTCTCTGAAACCTGAGTTATCAGAAGCAGTAATTTGCTCTGCATTATCTACTACCTCGATTCAAAAGAAGTACTAGAGAGATGCCATTCGAATCCATCCAGGAAGGCAGATCTCAAGGGAGATGTTTTGCCTCTTGTGAAGGCAGCTGGTGTGAGGGGAAGAAAGCAGAGAAGCTTCTGGGCTCAGGGTCTCTCTGCTACTGATCTTACAGCTGCCGGGACAAATACATAAAGATGCTGTACCCAGGTGTTAGCGTACAGATCAGATGGCACAGCAGGAGAAGGCAGAGCCAGCAAGGAGATAGGGGCCGTCAGACGTGGTGGGGAGGTGAGTCATGGAGCCGGGCACCGTCACCTTCTGCCTTGCCAGCTCTGAGCTTCTACCCACGGCAGGGCAGCGCCCCATGTCCCGGCACTTTCCAGGTCCCAGGCATCTGTTTGGGGTTTTTTTTAGGCAGGGGCCACAAAGAGGGCTTTTTCATATTGGCTTTTTCAGACCACATCAGGCCGCAGGAGTAAGTGGCTGCCCTCGTGCCAGACCACCATGCTGCCGTCTCAGCCGGCACACGGCACGGCGCCGGGCTCGTCCTGCAGCCTGTAGGGACGCAGAGGCAGGGTTTGGGGTGAATCCTCAGGGATGCTCAGATGAAGTGTTCAGGGGAGCAACTTCTGCTTCAGCAATGTGATTCTCCGCTTGTGCCAAGGCAGCAACGCTTTAAAATTCCCCCGTGCCATTATTGTTTCTGACAGCTGCAAACCTCCAGACAAGATGCCTGGGGGGGGAAAATGAAAAAAAAAAGCAGGCCAAAATGTTAGCAAAACCCCCGTTTTCACTGTAAACTTCCCTGTGCAAAGATCCTTCCTTCAGTTGCCCTCAGATGCCTCCAGAGGTGATGCAATTTTGGAGTTATTCCATGTTATGTGTTATGGCTTCTGTATTTTAAGTGTGAAACAGCAGACCTGACTTCAAGAGGTGGGCAGGCAGGGCTCCTTTCAGACTGGCCAAGGCAAATGCCTTTGGGGATTGGGCATATAAAAAGAGTTTTCCTTTCATCTTAAAAAGGGGCATAACTATCTAAGCCATACTGAGCCATCTTGGACTTTGACAGACTTTCTAACTTAAGATAAACCGCCTTGCTAAATATTAACCCATGTCTGTGATGGCAGCAGTTGAAACTGGTGATTTTTAGTAGGGTGGTTGTAATGGGGCAGCACTGCTCACTTAGCGAAGGGGCAAAATGTATGTCATGGAAAGGAAAGAGAAAAAGAACAGCCCAGCACCCTGTGCAGGATCAAATGTTTCCATTACAGATGGGCTGTTTTGAGACAAGTGGATTCCTGGGAGAAATAAACCTTCATCTTTTTTCTGCTGAAATATAAGGTAAACCTGGCATGCTCACAGAACAATATGGGACACCGGGACGGGGAATGTGGATCACGTGCATACGAATTACCTGGAGCCAGTCATGTTTTCTTCATTTGATTTATTCATTTATTTCACGCAGCTGCCAACACTTGCTGCACCTCTCAAAATTGACTTCGCCCCACCCCAGCAGCCGCACATTTATATTGGGATGATTCACCACCACCTTCTCCCTGCGCAGCCTGCCTGTGCTCAGCCAAACCCCTTCTCCTCTCCCCAGTTGCAAAATAGTAGCTGTTCCCAGCAGATGAGTATTAAATCCGATTAAATTTGATGGAAGCAGGTCCTCATTCTGCCCCAAAAGAGCTAATACTACAGGCTCACGTGTCTCCCTTTGACGGCCTGTCTCCATCTCTTGCCTGGCGCGCTGCCTGGAAAGGTGCAGGGACCATCGAAACAGGGTAGCTTGCCAAAGAAATGAAGCTGCTTCTGAAGGAAAGGCACGATATAAAAATTCCAGTCTTCTGCAGGAGGTTTCCCCTCTACAGGTGAAACTGCACCTTTATATTTGAGCGTATCAGTTTCCCTTGTTGTCAAACCTGCCAGTCCTCTGTGTTTTACCCTGGAGCTCAGGATGTTGGTATTGCAAATAGGCTGGACACTGAGCGTTTCTGGCTTTACTTGCCCTGATGTGAGCATACTGCTAACACGAATGGCTGTCCTATTTTAGACATTGGAAATGGGGACCAAATCCTCAGAGGTGGTCAAATTCCTCATTGATGAAAAGGTTCCTATAGACTTAGTTCCTACGCTTACAGAAACGTGCATTAAAACTAGGAGCTTATGCTCCAGAAACCTTTATTTATTTGCTATCCATGTTTTGCTGCTTGTTTGCTATCCATGTTTTGCTGCATAGAGTGCACCCTCAGCAAGTTCACTGATGACACAAAGCTGGGGGGGTGGCTGACACACCGGAAGGCTGTGCCGCCATACAGAGAGACCTGGACAGGCTGGAGATCTGGGCAAAGAGGAACCTTATGAAATTCAATAAGGGCAAGTGTAGGGTGCTGCACCTGGGGAGGAATAACCCCATGCACCAGTCCAGGTTGGGGGCTGACCTGCTGGAGAGCAGCTCTGTGGAAAGAGACCTGGGAGTCGTGGTGGACAACAGGATGACCATGAGCCAGCAATGTGCCCTTGTGGCCAAGGAGGCCAATGACATCCTGGGGTGCATCAAGAGGAGTGTGGCCAGCAGGTCGAGGGAGGTCATCCTCCCCCTCTACTCTGCTTTGGTGACGCCGCACCTGGAGTCCTGTGTCCAGTCCTGGGCTCCCCGGTTCAAGAGGGAGAGGGAACTGCTGGAGAGGGTGCAGCAAAGGGCTACCAAGATGATTAGGGGACTGGAACACCTCTCTTATGAAGAAAGACTGAGGGATTTGGGTCTCTTCAGTCTGGAAAAAAGATGGCTGAGGGGGGACCTTATCAACACTTATAAATACTTAAAGGGTGGGTGTCAGGAGGATGGGGACAGGCTCTTTTCAGTGATGCCCGGGGTCAGGACAAGAGGTAATGGGCACAAACTTGAACACACAGGTCACAAAATTGACCTGTTAGAAATCAGCACATCTACAGAAACCACTTGGCTCACCAGCTAATAAAAAATGGTTAAGCATAATAATGACAAAGCAAGTGTGAACGATATCGTCTTGACATTTACAAAGCTCAGGTGGATTGAATAATAATGGTCTGCTATTCGCCTTGCAACAGCAGCTAAAATAGGTTCCATGCTCCCGTTTATACTGAGGAAACAGGGCATCGCACACACACACGTACACATACCTGTGCTGCTGTGTCAAGAATAAAGTCAGACAGTATCTGGTCCTGTAGCCATTAATGGTCAGAAGACATTAAGAGTTAAGAAACTCAAGAAAGACAGATGAATGCATTCCAACGGCTGAGATTTTCTGGCTGCCTTTTTAGGTCAGCTCTCGACTCCTGTTGCTCCTTGCAGTGTGTTTTTGGGCGCTCGTGGGCGCTTAGCCACCCATGTGCCGAGTTCTCCTGACTCACCTTCCTGCAGACAGCAGCAAAAGCCATCCTCTGATTTTAACTGCTTGTCAAACTGTACATCCGCTGGCTCCTGAGGAGAGCTTTGCAAATGAGGCGCTGGGCATGGAGTGACCAAAGCAACTTGGAAATTCAGCACAACTTCAGATCTACATACGACCTGGCTGCTGCACCAGAAGGGTGCAATAAACTGCATAGTATGAGAGCGTCTGTTGGTTCATTTATTACAGCTGCTACGCAGAAAGCTTATTGCCTCCCAGAAATGGTATTTTTGGATACTGTACGTATGACAGAAAAACACCAGAGGCTCTCTATACAAAGCTTTCCCTTCTGTTGGAACAGCAGTCTTCCCTTACCTTCCCTGTCTATGGGGATCTTAAAGGTGGCGCTATGATGAGCACGAAGACCAGAACTTTAGCTCCTCAGCTTTAACTTCTTGCATCTCTTTGGCCACACCTGAGCCAGCCCTGGGCTGAACAACATCTTTCAGGGCACTTGAGGCATTCAAAACAGGGTGGCTGCTGCCCCTTCCCCTGCCTGCTCTGCAAAGGCAAAGCTTTCGTGTGGTTCAAGCCTTGTCCTGAATGATCCTGGTTATCATCATGGGGAGCCGGGGAGTCTGCAGGACAGAATATAGACCAAGACTAGTGATGGAGAGAAGAAATGGGTACCAAGTATGGCTGCTAGCTTGGTTTTGAGGGGAAACAGCAACCCTTGACATGCTGCTACTTGATGAATAAGCCTAATACAGTGTTGTAGTGCTACTACTACATACCTTCCACTAGAGTCTACTGGCTTATAGCTTGCTCCAGACAGGCCCCAAGGGCTGCTGAGGTCTTCTCCTGAGGCTGCTCCTCCCAAACGAGTGTCACAGATCAACGCCGATGGCAACTTCGTTCCTGAAAACACCATCAGAGGTGCCGATGCCAGGTTTTGCAAAGAGAAAAAGGAGTTTGTTTCTATAAAAAGTTTTGTTTCTGTAAATGTGACTCAAGATTGCCCAGAATTAGGATTCCAAAACTAGTTTGGGGTTTGGGTGTGCTTATTGCAGTTGTGGGGCTTGGTTTATATTAATACCTTCAGGGACTGAGACAAGTTGCAGTCAGCCTTTTCCCTCAAGCCTGTTGTCACAAAGCATGATCAAGACACCAGAAAGTCTGTCTTGAAAGTGTAAATCCAAGGCAAAAAGAATTAACCAAGAAAGCCTGCAACTGTTGTGCCCGCTAGGTAAGAAATTTAATCCACTGCATGATGGGCAAAAGACAATTAATCCATTTCTGAATGGACAGAAAAGCTTTGGTGGGTCCAACAGGAGAGTGTTATATAGTAAGGAGAAACCTGATCATTAAAGAAGTGTCTGGAGAGCTGGCAGCTCCATCACAGCAGGTGAAATAGGAGCTCAGAAATGTTTCTAGGTACCTTTGGTAGCCTTCAAATAGATCAAAACGAGAACCAACAAGTGTTCATTGGGGTCTCCATTTCTATTCCCACTTAAGAAGTAACTGAAGGAAGACTGGAGCTGCTCTGAGCTCAGCACAGACCTGACCATAAGAGAACACTGTAAGAAGAAAAAGAAAAGCAAACCCCAGTCTGGAATAGATGAAGATCGGCCACATCTGCAACAGGATCCACCCCAATTCATCTGCCACAAATTCCCTGTAAAGATGACACAAAATTTTAAATTCCTACCGTCCCTGATGTTTGGCACATTCTGTTTCCCATTAAAAGGGATTAGGTAAAACTGGTTCCATTTCTTGCCTTTTAACTTTTT
>VXBH01000327.1:376623-400185 GCA_013400035.1 Rynchops niger | reverse complement strand
TTTTTTTTTTTTAAGATCTTCTCTGAATAATACAATACTCCCCTCCCGTATTTTGTTAGAACTTCGGCATCTCACGTTTCCCGGGCATGCGGTGGTTTTAGCTAGAAAACAGGAGCCATATGTGATTTGAAGAAGGATGCTGCGCTCTCTCGTTACAGTAACTAGCGGCAGGGAGCGGTGGGGCTCTCTCTCATGCGATGGCTGCAGCACAAGGCCTGGTGGAGTCAGCTCTGCTCCACAACAGCCAACTCAGCTCCACGGTGTGGGATAAAAATATTGGGTCTGCCTTAGATATGCAGCCTGATGTTAATTACAAATGGCATCCTACCTTCTTGCCATACTTCACACACACACACACACAAAAGCGAGAGGCATAAGCAAACACTTTTGTTTTTAAAAACATTCTCCCTGCAGTTCAAAAGTTTGTGACACTTTTGTGACCAATTTTCTGACATGAAGAGATCATTGTAACAATTTTAAAGTGTTTCAGGAAGCGACATACGGCGTGCACTCAGTGTACGCTGTGGCAAAATTCAAAGTAGTAAGCGGTAAATTTGCAACCCGTCTGTGCAAAACAGAATTACTCAAAAAAAGCAGGCAAGCAAATACTGGAAATAACCCATACTGGGAAAAGTAATTTGCGTTGAGACTACCATTCGTTTTGGCTAGTTCTGAATTAAAAAAAAAATATACAAAAAAGGCATTAGCATCACTGATCTGTATTGTAGAAACACATCTTTGTTGCTGACGAGGACCTTCAGACATAAAGTGAACAGAACTAAGAAAGTAAGTGACATCAGGTTGTCCCATGAAGTTTCAACAGACTGTTTTGAAGGTTGATCATACTTAACACCTATTTTCTGTGCTACTACATGCATGTAGCAATTTCATGCACTTCCACGTTTACTTTTGGTACCGTAATTTTTTGGTGCAAAAATAACACCAAAAAAAAGCAGCCTACCGTGATTTTGCACTGTAGAGGTAACACCTTAAGTGTCACGAGAGCTGTATCTTTCTCTACAGACTAATAGGATGAAGCAACATAATGGTATTACTTGTATAGCAAACCCAACACCGGGTGAACCACACAATTGTGTTGACAACGCTGATTAACTGCTCTACCTTGCATTTGCAGTGATTAATTTCATATGAAAGCATCCTAATAATAGATATTCAGACCATGCTCTGCTATTGCACAACAGGAGATTTGGGACTTGCTGAGAGATAATGACAGATACCTGCCAGTACAGCAGTCAGGCTATTTCTACTTTCAAACAACCTAAAAACACATATCCCGGTTATGTTGTTCGCATGGAGAAACCTGGAATGTCTTCAGCGTATCCAAAGGCTAACCAGGCGATCAGCGTTCTAGTCTAATGCTGCTAAAATTTCCTTTAAATTTTTCCTTCTGCCTGACGCACAGTAAACAAAATCAGCTAAATGGAAGCCTGGCCTATAACCTTACTTGCAAGAGTCTCCCTCCAGGTCTTTATTTCATTTTTTCAATGAAAACTAGATGATAGTCATTCACACATCAAGTATGTCTAAATAAACCTTGCTAGTCGGTATTTAATGACTTACTTTCCATTGTGGAATCTTAAACGTAACTAAAGTGGTATTGCAATGCCTCTTAAAGCCTCCCGCAGCACTGAGCACAACTATTAAAACTCAGACCTTATTGTTTATGTGACTTTTTTCCTTTATTCCACTGCTGTCTGAATTATTTTTCCTTTAATTCATTCCTTCTGGGGCTTTCAGACAGCAGGTAAGAGGAGATTCTGAAGAGTATTACGTGGTGCTCAAAACCACTGAAGCTTTAGCATGTATAATTTCATTTAGTTCAAACACAACACAAAACTTCAGAAGCCTGTTCCAGTTGTCAATTTTATTTGAAAGGTGTCTTCTATACATTTTTTTATACAGAGAAATAAATATGAAAGGCCTATACAGATATGAACACTTAAAGAGTACCAATACTGCCCTTCATTTTTTTTATACTCATCTTTCAATACTTAAAGGGACAAAATTGCATCAAACAGCCCACATATTTAGTAAAATAAGTTTTACAAAATCTCAGATCGCAAATGTCTGTTCATGGCTAACAGAACCTTTTAGACTGAGTTTTCTTTTACATATACGCAACCTCAACACGAAATACATTCAGCTGCCTTTGAGAATTCCCCAATAAAGACTGATGTGCATTTTCCTCAAGATGGACAGTAAAAATGAAGTCATACTTAAAATATACTCCAACGTAGGAATTTGGCATTCTCACTTTTAATGATATACTGTGTTAACATAATATTTTTTAAAGCATTCTGATAAATTAAAAAGAACGCAATCTTGCCTTCAAATAAAACCCAAGTCATTTATAAAACTTCCGAATGGGCATTTGCTTTTACATAACATGGTTCTTCCCCAAGCTTTAAAAAATTTAATTCAGCACCACATAAAATGCTTTTGATATAAAATAACATCATAAAATAGGTAAGCTTTTTGTTTTTCGTGAACCATAATTTATAGACTCTTTCCCATAATATGATATTTTTCTAATATAGGGCATCATCCACATGCACTTATATTATCTCACTAATTTACACATTTTAAAGAGTATAAAGCAAAGTATGTGCTTATATGGTGGGAGGCATGGATGCTAAATTGAATATAACTACTTTTTCAAAAGTCGGGTGTTCTTTTCTTGTTGGTTTTTGGTGTGGGTTTTTTTTGTTTAAGAAAGGGTCAAACTCCATCAATATTGAAAGAAGACCACGTAATACAGCAAAAACCTCTTTGGTCTTTCCTTAAGGATCTTGTCCTCATCCCAAAACTAAAGAGTTCCCAGATGTTAATGTAAGAACCGCAGATTAAACTTGCTGGCAATCAGAGGAAATATTTCAGATATTTCCTATTTGGACAATAAAAGCGTAGGCTTTAGTTCAGAAAAAATAGAATAATATAATTTACTGTAAGTGCACAAAAGCCCAATCCTGCAACTCTTTCCTGTTCTTTCAGTTGTTTTCACTTAAGGAAAGTATATAGGATTTCCCTCTCAACCCTGATTTAATAACTTACGTAAGTAAGTGTATTTGAAGAATATGGAGGTTTAACAGTTTACACACATAGTAGATTCAAAGGGTATTTAGGAATGTCTATCCTGTTTTTCAAAAGAACTTTTTCTTCTAAAAGGAATGTCACACTAATTTTTTTTCTTTCCTTCGAAATAAAGCTTTATGAGCTCATGTTACTAAACAGTACTCTCATTTCCACTTCTTAAAGTTTAAATGCTTGGCTCATTCTTTCAAAGCAGAATTTGCAGATTCACTGAGAAGCGTACGGGACAACTCTCTACTCGCAGACAGCCAATATGGCTCTGCTTGGCATGGCAGCTGTGCCGTAGGGTTCCCATTCACCGCACTGGAGTGGTTTCTGTAACCAGCTTCCTTGGTTCACTTCAGTTCTCTAATCAATTTTCACTCCCACAAACTCTTTCTGAGCTTACGGCAGTAAAACCAGACACTTTCCACTGTAGGTTTCGCAGACATAGCTAGAGGTTCTGCAGGCCACAGACGGTTGACTGTTTTCCAGCAGCACAAGAGTAACAACCTAAAGAAAGTTTTCATAAATGCTCTACGGCATTAACCTGGCCTGCAAAACCTAGTTACAGCGATGACGATCAAGACAGTAAGACTTGTAGCTCTACGACAGGTCTAACATTCAGGCTAAAGAGAAGCTGGGGGCGGGGGGAGGGGGGAACACAAAAAAAAAAAAAACCAACCAAAACACTTTCAAGTTAGGAATGCGTTTATCAAAAACTAAACTTTGACACATGATGAATGATTTGAAGTTTGGGTTCCTGAGCTTGATACTGGACAGGCGAGAGGGCAAAGGAAATTGTCTTATAACTTAAATTATACAGCAGTATCGCTAGGACAGTATTAAAACCTATTATTAGAAGAATGAATAAGTTACAAATACGACTTTAAGAATATTATAACTAAATAGTAGTTTGCTCAGAAGACCTTAATCATCTTTCTTTTGTGTTTGAAATCGTTCCATTAAAGCCCTAAATATATTTCCTGGTATTTTCTGATGTTTTTCTATTAGAGCTTGGACTGCGGCTTTTGTCTGTAAGGAAAGAGAAGAGTTTTTAGTCAGATTAAGTCCTCTTTATATTGTTCCTACATTAACACAATTTCTAGGCTCTTTTTCATCCTTGCAAATGTCGCAGAATCACTGCAAGTTCAAAATTTTTCCATATTTAAACCCACAGGATGCCTTTGTGGGATCACTGCCAAGAAACAGCCAAACGAACTAGTATCGTTTATCTCTGGTAGCTGTGTTTACGAGCTCTATTAGTGATATGCAATAGCAAAATGACGATAAAGTAGATTAACGAAGAGACCTAGATCTATAAAGCATGTCAGTGCCTGTGTGCTATACTGCAACTCAGAAGCTTCTGCCTATGCCCAGGTTTGCATCAGTAACACTTTGCACTGTGCAAGAACTTTGCTTCTACACGTGCTCAGAAGCGGCACTGGAAACACAATTGTGCCTCCCCACATTTGGCTTGTGCAACCTTCCTATTCTGCCTGGAGAAGCCCAGACTACCGAATTCTTAAGGCCAGAGACAGAATAGAGAACTATTTGCCTTTGGAAACCAGTGGTCAGCAAGGGGAAGACTGATACTTGGTACAAGCTCCCACTGTTTACGTGAAGTATGGGATCAACTGTTAAGTCCTGGGAGAAGGTTCCTGCCCACATCTCTTCATAGATCTGGTCCTAAGTGTCTCTACAGATCTAAAATTTCTTTTAGGTAAAAAATTTGAGCTTAATTTTTCTATATACAATGGGAAAACACATACTGTGCCATAGCCTGGAACATGAAATACAACTTAAAATCACTCTAACTAGGATTCTAGGGGATTCACACTCTAGGGGCCTTATCTAGCAGAATTCACACTTAAGTCAGAAGCAAGTGAGGGTTGGCACAAATGTAATATGCCAAAGCATGTCTGAAAGTCATTTAAACCCACGTTCTGTCCTGAAAGCGAACAGTTCTAAAGTCCTGTCAGACTGAACCCCCAAAAGAAATCAGTTTTCCACAACCAGGGCATAAGATAATGCAGATAAACATTTTAAGATGTCACTTTAAAGAGATCTAATTAGGGGGTAAACAGATGAGGAGAGACAACTGAACTGGCACCTGCAGGGTCAAAAAGAAAAATGTCTGTCTCTCAAGTGAAGCTTTCAGAATGCTAAAAGTGACCACCTGTGGAGCTTTCACAAACGGCTATTTCAGCCCCCTCCATCTGACTGCTCCATCACTTAACTGTTTTACATCTCTACACTGTGAAACCTATTAATAAACTGAATGAACATGAGGACCTGACAATCCTTTCTATAAACCTGAACTAGGAGATCATTCAAAAGTTAATTTGTGGGCTGAGAAATTGGAGGAAATAGAAACGGAAACACACTGGACAAAGAACTGAAATTATTTACCTTTAATTTTTTATTGTATGGAATTTCAACAGTTTGTGAACACAGATTTGCTATATTTGAAAGGCTTCATTAGTATCTTTCTGAAAAGACCAAGAACCAGAACACTTTCTCTGGGTGAGGTGCTTATGTCTTTATCAACCCAGAGAAGTCTTATGCGACTGAACTTCTTCGGTCCCTAAAGCAAGTTGTTTCTCAAAGCAAATATGTGGTGCAGTATTGACTTTAAAAGGCCTAGAACATGTGCAAGGTGTAGTAATAAAAAGATAGCATTAAGGAAGGGCAATCAGTGTTAAGCAAGTCCAAAGTTTACCATGATTCCACCAACTTCTATAACCAGATTCAAGGTAGAAATCACTTCACAACAATATTCCAGTGTTTTCTATCAGAACAGTCAATATTTTAAATATATATATATGCATTATTTATCTTACCTTTGCAGTTAGTTCCTCAGCAGTTACATTTGGATCATATGGAATGGGTTCTCCAATAAAAGTACGAAGCTTGACTGGAAACCCACCGTACACAGGAACTATTGGCAATCTAATACGTTCATATAGTGACCTAAGTATTTCTAATGTGAAAAAATTTAGGGGGGAGAGGGAAAGTAGGAGAAGGAAAAGGGAGGGTGGAAAGGAGAGAGAGAGAGAGAGAACCTGAGATTATTATGTAGGGTTTTTTTCCCAGTATGTCTTTAAAACTGAAACTGGCTTGTCAAGTAATCCAGCCCCTGACCCAGATTCTCAAACAACGTGTCATCTCAAGTTCCATTCTACCCTTGACTTTCATTTGCTGTGTTAATGCTAACATCAGACTTGTTTCCACCCTAACTTGGCATGAAATCTCTCCTCCAAAGAGTATCTGCAAAGAGAAGGAAAAAGAGGAGAAAAATCCAGTAGCTGCCGCTCTGGAGAGGAAAGGAATGCTACACAATACAGGCTACAGTTCAGCTAATTTTACAGGTTATCATAAGAAACTAGTATTGGAAGACTGTTCTGTTCAGTCCTGCTGAGGTCTAGAAGATCAGAAATAGTCTTATCTGACAAAAAAAAGTCATGCTAAAACACTGAATTGCTCTTTCAGATGGCACACCGGTTGCAGTGAAACAATATAAAAAGAGAGAAAATGCAGGTATTTCAATCAGCACTAAGAGGACACATCTTCTTCCCCACATGCCACGGTCTAAGCATCTGGCCCAAATGCACCCAGACCAGATTCCTTGCAGAATGGGTGCTAATATTCTCTATTTCAACTTTAGACAAAAAATTCCTTTAACAGAGGCATTGGCATAAGAAAATCTTTACTTCCCAAGATGTGAAATTTTCTGTACACAACTTAGAAGGACAAAGAATATTCCAAAACTACTGAAACCGGAGTAATACTTTCAGTGATAAAAATTCAATTTCTCTAGCACCTCTGCTGTAGGATAGAAGTAGCACAAATGGTTTTGGCTTCAATTTCTGCTTGTTTGGGAAGAGTCTCCTGAACACAGCAATAATTGTTGTAGAATCTGACAAAACGTGTGAATTATTCTGCACATCTACATCTGATGCCTTGGCTTTCTCCATGCAATATATAGCTTTTAATTAGAGGGGGAAACAGAATTGTTTTGCCTTGCAGTCCTCTGATGAAGATGATGATGCCATACTTGAGGCAGAACACGTGGCATGGAGGAGACTGTTCAGGCCCTTTCTGCTAGATAGTAAATTGGAGAAAACAGAAAAAAGGGGTTTAACACTAGCAGATCAGCAGAAATGTGGGCAAATAATCATCCCAGAGGTGAACCCTTCAGATGCATACCCTTGTGTGCTGGCTGGAAGTCCCATAGAGATGAGGAAAGAGAACAGGCAAATGCAGAGTTTTGTGACGAACCACAGGTCTAGTGCTGAACAGCAGACCAACTACAGGCTGAATATATTTCAAACCATTCAAAGTTTAAGTACAAGTAGAGGTGTAAGCACAGAGCTTTAGGAGGAAATTTAATGAAATTACACATCCCTTGCAAACCCCTGTTTGCTTTGCTTCTTAATAGTCAGCAGAAAACCTAGAGTTGGCCTAGCAGATATAAGCAGAGAAAGAGAGTGCTCTAAATCCATCTGCTTTTTTCTGTCTCCTTTTTCCTTTCTTCTACTGCTTCTGTGAAGGCACACTGTTATGTGGAGAGTAACTTAGATGAGCCAATACCACATCTAATTCTGGTATTAATTCCTAATAACATCTCTGAACTCTACCAGAGAGCAAACCTCCAGAAACAAGGCTGTGACAAGTCTCAAATTTATAGGGGGGTTATTTCTAGAGAGATAGGCTAAACACATATGGGAAAATAAACTACGAAAAAATAGAAAATATCTTACTTATTCCTCCTAATGTCCTAACGCCTTCTCGAACATTTTGTGTAAACATAGGAATGATGGGCTAGGAGGGAAAAAAAATAATTAAGAATTTAATGAAGATAGCACTATCTGAAATACTTCTACCTCACTTCAACCCAACAAGCAAATTAATTTCAGAAGTGTTTCTCAGACAAGGACATACAGAAAGCAAAACAAGTATTCTCACATTCTTCTGAGACCTTCTGCCATGAGGTCTAAAGTTGGAGAATACCATGAGATTTCAGCGAGTCACTGTTTCAGCAAGTCCATTTTTCAAAGCACTCCAGGATTTCAGAACCTATGGAGCATTTAGGCCTCCCCTCGTCTAGCAGTGTTTGCACAGTTGTGATTTAAGTGGTTAAATCTCTTAACCTAATTCATAGTTATGCTCAAAGGGAAGAATTCACAAGATTGGGACCCTAAACTTGTCTGATTCATCTCTGCTATCCTGACCGAATTGCTTCATGAATGATGTGCCATATTCAATACATGTCCATGATTTATTTCTGCTGATGAATATTTGGAATGGTGTTGAATATTTCAAGTTTTTATTGCTGTTTTTGAACTTGCAAAAAGCTGTCAAGGTTTACAAGAACTGGGAGGGGGTCGACTACTACATGAAGTTTTTAAATATCATTTTATAGTATGTACTCACTGTACATAGCATCATCAGAAATGCACAACTCTTTATGGGATTTTCAAACATTCAGATTCTTTCAAACTCTTGTAGACAAGCATGGCGATGAGCTAGTAAATGAAACAGGTATCAAGTTGGCATTTTGGGTTTTTCTGGGGGGAGGGGAGGGTGGGGAAGTCTGTAAATAATCCAGTGCAATTATAGAGAATAAAAAGGAAGTGCAGTTGCCTAAACTGAGTGGTAACAAACTTCTTTATTCTAGAACCATCTTATCTGGAACATCTTACTTCTGACACAGAGGTAGATATTTTTGTATGTACCAAGTTGGTTTATATGACAAAAATTCTGGCAAACTGTTGAAATAAGACAACTTCAACAAGTTGAAGGTCACAGTTTTAGACACATTTTTCCTGATGTTTTAGACTCATTTTTCTTTCCATGAGGAGTTATGATTAAAGGTAACTTAAAGTTAATCTTTCATCTAAATAAAGATATTTACCCCACTTTCAGCCTGCCTTGGACAGCATTCCTATTCTACTGCATCTCTCAGGATTTTTTTAGGGAGGGAATGAAGCTACAAGACCTTTGTGAGTGCATAAACAGAACTGAACGTATATTCAGAAAAATAAATATAACTAGTACAACCATAGTTGAATCCCAAGTATGGCCTTTCATGCGCTATTATAATACATCAGTAAAATCTAAATCTGTTGAAAATATCGTGTTTAAACAGTCTTATTTTCCTCCTGAGAAAAGTGACACTCACTTAAAATTGGGTCTTAAAAGTATTCTATTTCTGTATAAAATCCAGAATTTAACTAGTGTCTCTTTGACAGTACCTAAATATAAAACTCTTGGTGTAAGACTTACTCTCAAATTAGGTATAGGCAGACCTACAGACATATGCACACATCTTTCAAATACAAATATAGAATGAGAGGGACTCTGAAATGATTATTAAAATAGCTACAATTCAAATATATCACACACTTATGTACCTGTCACAGTTGGTCCCATATGAATAATTATCTACCTGCTGACCAAGCACAATGCTTAAAAGAGACAGTTCACACTAGCGAACAGCATCTTCTACTGCTGCTGTGTGCCCTACATATCACTTACTACCATAAAATGCCAGTACAGTACATCGTGCCAGTGAATCTGTGCTGTGCTCGGTCACAGTATACTTCAGCAACAGGGGAAACAGGAATGGTGATGTATGGTGGCTTCGAACCATTCTTGTCAGGGGTTGAGCCATCACAATTCTGACCACAATTCTACACAATTCTGTATGTGTAGAACAGCACGAGCTTGTAACATAGAAACCGTCCTAGATTTCGTCTCTCATTCTTTTAAACTCTGGATTTCCTGACCACACCATTCTTAGCTGACTCCAAAGCCTTCTTATCAAAAGCAACAAAATGTCTTGAAATGTAGTTATGAGAGCAAGTAGACGATACTCATGGCACTCAGCAACGCAACACCAAATATATGATTATGAAAACAGCTTTCCAGCAAGAAAGTACTAATAAGTAGTAAATCTTTGCTTCTCTTCTGTGATCTGTCATACTTACCACTTTTGCATCAATGGCCACCTGAGCAAAGCCCTTCCGATCACCCCAGATAATAGTGTACATTTCATCACTAAAGAGTGCTTCCCGAACTCCACCTGGGGCAATGGCTAGCAGACAGCCCTTCTTCAGAGCCCTAACACATTCTTCTCTTGGTCCATGCATAACTCCATGTACATCAAGTAATATCTTAAAACCTGTAGGGTAAGATAATATTAATTCAGAAAGCGTAAATTCAAACTACCATCGAGTACAGATTCCCAACACAGAACACAATGGCTAAAACTTACTTGTCTAATAACCTGTAACCCAAATCAAAGATGTTTCTAGAGGGACTGAAGCATTAAGTCCTGCTTATAAATTTTGGTCTAAAAAGTGAAGATTTAGCATTTTCAGTGGCTTTTTGTCATAGGTGCTATCTCACAATCAGGACTAAACTGGAAAAAACTGGCAAGCACTCTGTGCCATCTTTCATGTGTCCCTCCAAGGGGGTTATTAAGTCAGATCCAGGGCACTGGCTCCTTGCCCAAGCTCTACTTTTCAAATGTAGCACAGTCCTAACAAAATGCAACAAGAGGAAATACCAGCAAGTTGTTGTGGTTTTTCTTTTTGTTAACTTTGGCAAACCAGGAGCAGTCTGCGCACAAGAAGGAGAATGATGAAGAAAATGCAGCATTCTCTGAGTTACAGATCACTGCAGGAATTGACTCCCTGGTTCAGTCTGTGAGTACCCGGATGGACTGTCACACAAAGAGGCATCTGACAAGCCTGGAATGGGTACATTCCTCTTCATAGAATCATCATCTTAGGTTAACCTTTTCATTTACTGAAGTTTTTAACTGTAAAGTTACATAAACTCCTCTTATCATCTTGAATTTAAAATGTCATACTGACCCTACTCTTCAAAAAACAGCAGAACATCAAAAATTTGCTTCAAATGGGAGCACACCCGGTCAATTTAGACAACTAGTCTAGTATGAAAGAACATCACTAGCAAAAACCTCTGTTTGCAGCGAATTAATCATGTTCACTTGATTCAATAAATTTTAAATTTATACAGTATTTATGAATACTGCATACCAAAACGGGAACTTTAGATAACTAAGCATCGCAGGAAAGATTCTCTTTGTTGAAGTTTTCCACTGAGGCAAACAAACTTATCAGCCATAGACAAGGACACAGAACTGATCTAGTCAAGTTTGCCCTTCAATAACAGATCTTCTTTTTTTTTAACATCAGGTTAACAAATTAACAGTTGTTACTATGAACATACACACTGAAGAAGAGTCCAAATATAGTGAAGAAGACAGAGGTCTGTCTTCTCTATAGCTCACATAAACTAAGGGTTTGGGAAGGAGAGCATGAGGCAGCATGTCATTATTTTATTCTTAACTAAATTCTGATCTCTAACTAGTCATCGTAGTTGGTGCGAGTATAATTACTCATGATTTTTATCTATACACAATCGGGATCTGTCCATAAACTGAACAACAGAACACAAGCTCTGTTACATGTGTCTCATATTCTGTTGTGCCTGCCACAAATGCTGCAAGTGACACTACAAGTCTTCACCTAGTAGCATTTGCACAGAGGACAGCTGAAGTAGAGTTTTCCTAGAGTAATTTGATTTCACTCAGGTGCTTTGTTTGTGGAATCTTAATTAGCTGGTTTTTACAATGTTTTATATTCCCAAACTATTTAAAGCTCTCTGGAATGTACCTGGCGGTAGGAAGCTGCCTTTCTCTACGCCCTTTCTGTCAGTGAGTTCAGGAGAGAGACAAGCCATGAGAAGCGTTGAGCCAAGCTGGAATGGGAACTCCAAGGAAGCAGAAGCTGCAAAGATAGTTCTCCTTTCTGCACTGGACGTGCTATGGAAGGGATGGGGGGCAGGTGCGTGTGTGTGTGATACAGCAACACCATGAGTCTGTCTAGTTCATAGGTCAGGAAAAAAAGAACAGAATATAAACAGAATACAGGCAAAAATTTGTAATACAGAATAGTGACGGGTTGGGGTTTCAAGTCTTCACAAAATCTCTCAGCTGTATTCCCCCCCTTGACTTTTAGTATAAACCTTATATTCTGAGCTGTACCTCCTAGCCTCGCGCCAGCATATCATGCATTACTATCAATATCTCTGCTCCAGCAGCAAAGAGGAAGAACCTGGCTCCATCAGAGCAGCAGAGAGACAGAAACTAGTGCAGTGGCCCTGAAAGGACAGCCAGGGTACTCTGTGCCCAAAACAAAGGTTATCGTGGAGTCAGGAGAAACACTGGGCTAGCACCTGGCTGTTGCATGAAAGTGAACAAGAATCTGGTTTTCCACTTTAAACAACAAAACAACTCTCAAAATTATCTAAAGACACTCTTTCACTCTTCCACAGCATGAAGGGATGCTGATTTTTTTTCAAATACCAAGAAATCAAAAAATTAATTTTATTCCACAGTTCAACCAGGGCTCTGCCCTTTGCCCCACCACAATCTTCTCCTGTATTCCACAATATTGTGTCTGCACCCATGTTTGAAAACCCTTTGGAGAGTACCCAGTAATGCACTTAACGCTTATCTCAGTAAGTGCACTATATACATTTGACTAACTTAGCCCTAGTGACCATAACATCACAGCTGTCAGCTACCTGGACACAAGATGGCAAGGATGTCATCGTTTTTCTATGGTTGGCCTTTAGGACCAGAGACAGAGAGGAATCATTTAGACCTTTGAATCCAACCTTTCGCAACTGTAGGTACCCATGCGTGGTTATCTGCAGGACATCTAGTCCACAAGACACTGCAACACATTGTGTATGGAACAGACAAGAAGCCACAGCTCCTTTCCTCTGGGACGTTACAGGAGACAGACTGTCTTAGATCCCTAAAATCGCAGACAACCTTTTAAAGAGGGCTCCCAGATGACTCTAGGAAGCAGACATGGCCCATACTATAGGAGTGGGTGATGGAGAAGAAAACAAGTGAACTCTCAGTCCTTGCAGCACTTTTTGGGAAAGATTTTCTCTTAACCTCAGAGAAATCAATGTACTTCCGAGGTTTACACAGCTAAGAATCTAAAAGAACCAGAAACAATCGGAATATGTTTTTTTTCTGTGACTAACCTCCAGTATTTAAAAGAAAAATGAAAAAAAAGAAGCTGCAGCACCATATTTCATATCCTGCCGCAAAACACAAGCAACAGAATCATACATAGTATTGATACAGCAGAAATTGAGACAGTGAAGTAATCTTCTTTTGTGTCAACATGAAATAAAGATGCGTTAGGCAATGTTCAGCAGGAATCTCCAGCTATCTATAGGAGGTCTCCTATTAGGTTAGATTCCCTCCCATAAGTTATCAAGCTGTATCTTTCAAGAGTAAGCAGTAGGGAGAGGCATGTTGCAGACCCCTTGCAGGCTCACGCATCCCTTAGGAGGCACAGCAACGTTTTACAAACGCACTCCAGTTAACTGCAGTTAATTCAGGACAGCAGTGCCCAATGCAGATGACGCAAAGAGACTGCTCACTGGCAATTGCATACTGGCATGGACCTGAGATTCAGATTCATGGGACAAACCATTCCTCACGACTATTCATAGATCTAATAATCATAAAAACAGAAGGACCATTAAAGAATCTAATCCAAGTGTGCCTAACAGCCTACGGACTCCCCAAACCCACCCCCCCACAATTCTCCTGCACTGAGCGTAATAACTTTCGGTTAACTAAAACATCTTCTGAAAAGGCAACCAATTTAATACGAAGACTTCATCAAGATCAGGCAGTCTTGGTACTAGGATAAAATTATGGCAGTCTTTCTGGTTTGATTTACAACAGAAGTGCCAGTCACAGAATACTGTTCAGAATTTGAAACACAATACAGAATGTTTTTTGGGGTCTTTGGGCTTGTCTTCATAGAACCAGAGAATTATGTAGGTTGGAAGGGACCTCTGAAGGTCATCTAGTCCAGCCTCCCACACAACGCGAGACCAACTAGATCAGGCTGCTCAGGGCCTCACCCAGTGGAGTTTTGAAAATCTCCAGGGATGGAGATTCCCCAACTTGTCTGGGCAATCTATTCATGTGTCTGATCACCCTCATGGTAAAACACCTTTCTACACGTCTAGTCAAGATTTCCTGTGTCGCAACTTGCCTCTGCTGCTTCTCATCCTATCGCTGTGCACCTTCGAGAAGAGTCTGAATCCTTCTTCTCTGCACCCTTCCGTCAAGTCACCGAAGACAGCAATACCTTCTGTCACCTTTATCTGGTACAGTTCAAATAAATCAAGTTCTACCAGGCTCTCTTCATACATTGTGTGCTCCAGACCCCCATCATCCACTGAACACACTCCAGTGGGTCAAAATCTGTCTTGTACTGGACACCATATTGCGAGATGTGCTTGCACAGGTGCCAAGCCAAGGGAAAAAAAACCTCTTCACTCAAACTGCTGGCTACATTCATGCTAGAAAAAGCTCAACATGCAGTTCATCATCTTTGCTGCAAGAGCATGCTGCTGACTCACGTTCAACTTGTCCACTAGAATGCCAAAGTCTTTTCCTGCAAAGCCACCTTTCACCCAGAGTACTGTAGCATGGGATTGCTCCATCCCAGATGCACAGCTTCACAGTTGCTTTTGCTGAACTTCGTGTTTTTTCTGACAGTTCATTTCTGTGAAGGCACTCCGAATACCAGCTCTAACCCCCGGCGTATCAACTGCTTCCCCAGTTTGGTATCATCAGTGAACTTCCTGTGAGCACACTCCAACCCCTCATCCAGGCGTGCAATAAAAACATAAAGCAGCGCTGGTCCCGGTATCAGTCCCTGAGGAATGCCTGTAGTAACCAGCTGTTAGCTAGATGTTGTACCGCTGAACCCAATTCTTCAAGACCATTCAGCCAGATCTCTCTGCAATGCTACTAAATGGTATTTGCGGGACACATAAGTATACTCACACTAAGAACCTCATTTCAAAGAAGCAATGGAGAAAACCAAAATAATCTCCCATTTGATAAGCAACTGTGCATAAGTACTAACAGATATAATACAGAGCCAAATCTAAATTACAAAAAGGGTTATGTTAGTCAGCTGTATGCAAAAGATTTGATAATCAACTGACAAATCCTAGTCCGTTGGCAAAAGCTGTTGTAGAGGCAAAGCCATGCTGTTATCAGTGTGAAAAAGTTCAGTTTTCAGGAATTAAGGCTGAAATAAAACTATACTGACAAAAAGACAGTTTTCTGATGTAAGTGGTTTCCACTAAAAGCACCAGTACACTACAGAACACCCCTGTAAATTCACAAAAATAATTATGAGATTTTAATCACAAACTAAAAAAGGAAAGAACTGGGTACTTGGGAAAAGAACTGGGTACTACTGTATTTCACACACACAAAACCCAACCCCCTCACATAATTAATTTCACCAATCTGCAGTGTTTTCCCTAGGTTGTCCAGCCCTAAACATATTTTTCATTTTCTTCATGTTTCACCTCTTGTTTCACACAAACTTGTTGGACACTTCTACAGGTTTCCTCCAAAAAAGATTTCTGAAAACATTCTTCTTGAGGACACATTCCACCACCCACCATACTCAACTGGGTGGGATACAAAAATACATTGTCTCCCCAGCGTAATATTGTGACCTTTAAGGGCATTGCTTCCAAACAGTTTATTTCTTTATCAGGTTATACCACTCATTCTGCCTATATTAATTAAAAAAGAAGCATCTTATTGAAGTCTTTGCTATTGATTAATACAGAGACAACTGTTTCTTCTATGATCTCCTTCTCTTTGTTTCTAAACACCGTAGAGTTGTTGGAAGGTGTTGCCCAGGCAGGAGTATGACCTGTCCTTGCATGGGCCAGTCTCATAAACTCATTCTTGTTTCTAAAGAACATGTTACAGACAGCTGTACTTCAACACTTCCACTAAATTTGTCTGAATGTCTGTTCTGAAAGCTGCGATCCTGTAGCACAATTTTTATTAATTACACAGTAAAAAAAAAAAAAAAACCAAACCCCAAACAAAAAAAGAGTTCTCAAACTGATTAACTGATTGTTTATAATGAAGCATGTTACCTGGTAATCTAAAAACGAAATGATCAGCTACTACATGGCACGTTCTCTTCCATTGTATAAGAAGTCTAGCCATGAAATAGACATAGTCAGCAGGAGTAGCTCCATGATAAAACACAATAAGCCCTGGTCCTTCAGGAATATTTTTGGTACCATGAAGCTCATAACCTGTTAGGATTTAAATGCATAACAGACGTCAAAGTGTGATACAAAGAAACCAACTTGCGTCAAGTTGTCAAAGTGAAACCAATAGCCATTGAGAAGTCGTAAGAGCAAAGTGACTGTTAAAAAGTCAAGAGGTGACTTACAGCATTTACTGAGTTGCTTTCACAGGAAATACAAGTTTCATTTCAAGCAGAAGAGCCACATCCAAAGAAAGGAAAACAAACAAACAAAAAAAAACCCTGAAACCAAAACACCCAGTCTCACTGTCTTGAACTATTAGCATTTTTCCTTATTTTTTCAGTTCACTGCCTTCAAGGCTGCAGGGTCCTCTGAATCAATCATTCAAGAGAAATCAAAATAAAGATTGGATAGGAGTGGTGAAACACAAGTATTTCGAAGTTCATTGCCACTAGTAACTGTTTAAAAAGATATGACGTGACAAAATCCATTTACATGTCTGCTTTTAGTCCAGGATATGCTTATCTTTCTTAATTCCCTCAGAGTTATACTTTCTCTGTTTTCCCATCACCAAGTACTAAAAGTTATTTGGGTCCTTATACGCTGAATTGAAAAATACACAAGCACACAAAAGTTTCATACTGAACTTACTTTTCTAATTAAGTTAACAGTGCAGAATATATTCAGTTAACACAAATTATCAAAACACATCAGAATAGAACATATTCAGCTAATATTGAGCAATATTGTTACAGTATATTCTGGGTTTTTTTAATAAACCAAAAAAAACCCACAACCAAAAAAACCCCAACCCAAACCCTGTCACTTCTTCCAAAGTTAATCAGGTCTACAATTACAATTCCAATTTTTTGTAATTCTGAAGGTACTCTTGGCTCTTCTCCCTCTATTTCAATTTCTATACCTGTGGAGCTGCAATATATTGCAAGCACATCATCTCTACCACCCCAAGTGACCACTAAGTGTGCTCCATGCCAGCCATTCATAACCAGGACGATACCTACATCTAGCATTTGCACAATACATGTAAAGTTACAAGTATCACACACCAGTTCTGAAGTTTGGTTTTGGGCTTTTTGGTTGTGGGGTTGGGGTTTTTTTAGGGAGAAGGTGTGTCCAATGATGTGAGATTTCAGGATGAAAAGTTCTTCCTATGAGATATTGACTAATCAAGTAGGGAGAAAAATAATCACAAAATATTTTGTTCTTTAGCAAGAGAAGTGTATAGAGAACATGGAAGCAGCTGGCAGGGCAGAAAAAAAAATCACAACTGTTGATGAGGGACTGGGTAAGAATCTTTTCTGTGCAAATAAGAAGTCAGACCTCATAAAAAGAGAAAGTGACTAAGGATGAAAAGAGACAAGGCCTTAAAAATCATTTCCTTATGAAAAAAAGTAAATAGCTTTTATTGTGAAGTGAGCATTTTAAGCTCTTTGATGTAGCTGTTGATTTTGATCTAGTGTACTTTGCTAGATTTGAAAGTTACATCTTAGTCTTACAAAGCCTATCTGATACAGCCGCTGCACCATCTGGTTATCAATGCCTTAAAAACCCACTCCCCTTTGACTAGAGAACAAATAGAGATGATTTTCAAGAAGGATTTGTTCTTTATGTAAATTGCTCTTAAACATCTCTTTTTCCTTTAGCTGCATCTAGACTGAATGGTTCCGGAAGAGGCTTATGGTTTCCTTAGGGAAAAAAAGCCAAATGATTTATGAAGTCTGTCTTTATAAAAGAAATAATAGTATAAAGACAAGGAACCGAGCCCTTAGTTTTGACATTCTAGTAGAGAAAGTAGTTCTCAAAAATACATAGACAGAAAGAAAATAAAAAAGTAGGGTTCTGTAACAGTTTTGGGCTCTAAAGTCAATTTGAAGTACCAACTAGTGAGTAAACTGACACTAAGTGCTCTTTTCAGCCATCATTTGGCATTATATGTAGAAGACTAGCTAATTGCAATTAAATTATGCTAACACGTGCTGACATACTGGCTATCAGGGATCTGGCATTTAACTTTCAGTGTTCATATATTGACTCTGAAATAATACAGATAATTGATCTAATTTTTAACACAGCGATCACTTCTGGTCCTCCTGTAATGAGGAAATCCGGTAGTAGTTATAAAGAGTAAAAAAAGAAAAAAAAAAATTTAAAAATTTTAAAAATTGCGTATATATTCAACTGGATGAAAGATCTCATTTTGTTGCAGCAAAACAACAAATGCATAAGACAAAAAATTTTACATCCAAAAAAGTCTCAATGGCTTTTTTTGCTCCCAAGCACCGCTGGCAGTCATTAACGAAACAAAATAAAAAATTGGCCTGAATTTTAGATTTCATGCAACGGCAGCAACAATCAGATATATACTGATAATCCTGAAAGGTAAACCAGGAATAAGAGCTTCAGCAGATTTTACTAAGAAGTTAGATCTCACTTACCATGCCATATTCTTCCATGTCCATCCCATAGGGTAGCCAACATTTGTCTTGCACCATCCCAAACATCATTGGAATAAGCTTCCTTTAGTTCATTCTTCCTTTTATAAATATGAAGAAGGAGAATGGAAGTGTAGAAGAGGATGACGAGAACTCCCGGAAGTAGCAAAACCACTGCGAGTGGAAAAAGCACCCATAGAAGGTAGACTGCATAACTCAGATAATCTTCAATATGCTCCACACCAGTCCATTCTCCCAGAATGTAAGTCAGGCAGGTTAGGTAGGACATAGGTATCGGTCCTGCAGTACAGGATTCATTTCCACCTATCATCTCCTGTTTCACTAAAAAAAAAAAAAAAACCACAACAAAAAAACCCACAAAAAAGGACAATGAATAAATCCTCAAAAAAAGACAGACCTGCCTCTACTGTTTAATCATACAAAAGCCTATTTGATGCATTTTATTCGTATACCATTTACCCCACATCCCAGCAGCACCTATGAGAAACGTAACGGTTCATACACCAAAACTTTTACTTGATTTTTTCAGTCCTTTTCTTTAGTGTAGTGGAAATGCTGACCATTCTAATTGAGAAAGATAGTGCAATTGCATAATCTCAAGCTAAGATTTTATCTCATTAAAAACTGTTCCATTTACACCGATCCAGAACATTTCTACTGTTACCAATAACAGTTTATACTGTATTATCGATTTTCAGAAAGATGTATTGATTAGTCTGATTTATTGTTCTACACAGTACACTCAAAACCTTCTCCCAAGCACGCACTACAGCAGGACACGGCACAATCTCAAATCCAGCTCTATAAAAAAACCTACCGAACACTTCCACTAACCACAAGCATACGATGACTCAGAAGCAGATGGTCTTAAATAAGCAAGTCTCACTCCTTTAGGCACCTTTAACTGTATTGGAAATTTACAGAGAGTGAAACACCAAGTCCCAGAGCACAACGCAGAGAGGCAGCAGAAAGGACAAGGAAAAAAGATCAGAAGAAGTCATCCCAAAGCTTTAACTGCTCTGGCTTTACTGTGTCTATGTGCAAGAATCTCTCTTCTCCAATGCCAGTTCCTAAGAAATTTCAGTGCTAGACTTCTCTGGGCTGGTAATTCAGGCTTTCTATAATTCTGTGGCAATACTTTTTTCTTACCTTTGTACAATTTAGGGCAAAACTTGCTATTCACTTAATCTTACAAACAAGAGACAACCTGTATGCTTGGCTATCTTAACTACAGTTCTAGAACAACATAAATAATACCTTGGCGGACAAAAATTGTTCTAGTCTAGTATAAAGTTTTGGTCAAGACAGTCACTGTTAGGAACAAGACAAAAAACATGTTGCAACTATAACATAGAACATAGACTCGTAGAGACAAACGGATTAAGAACAAAAATTTCTGCTAGAACCTAAGGTTGGAGTTGTTGTGTTTTAGTTTTTTTTATTACAACATATGTGATCGCACAGTTCCTATGCCTAGAAAGACATATGTCTATCACTCCTTTACTCTTGCTCTGTTTCTGTAAGCAACAAGTGACTGAAATTAAGGAGATAATTTTGCTAATCCCCAATGACAACAAAAACTACAAAGCAATCAATTTTACTCCACATTTGCTATGAGATGTTGAAACATGTACTACAGCATAATTCATCTCAGTCTCAATTTTTCCTCCCATTCTGATAGAGCAAGGATGTTCCTTTTCCTTCTGTTTTGAAATCGGCCTCTACCCACATAGCTTAAGATAACTCCTATTAATGAGAAGAAAGCTGATCTCATGACAAGGACTTTGCTCCCACGATCCATACCTGTTCCACTAATTCCGGCTTACAACTTTTTGCTCCTCAGGATGTTCTTGAGGACAATGTGAGGAGCAGCTGATTTATCTTCAGCGATGTGTAAGCACGTAGCATTAGTGACATGCACTTCACTGATTTCATGCACGTGTGCTTGGGAGTGTGAATTAGGGGGAAAGGAGGGGAGGGAGAGAGTGAGCGTGTGGGAGAGCAAGAGAAAGCTCTTTCTCATTCCAGCTGCCAGAGCCGAACTCCAGAACCTGTCAGGCAGCAAACACCCACAGCAAGCACAAGAAACACAACTTGTGAGACCAAGCAGGATTTAGGAGTAGCATTCAACACTACAGTATTTATCAGATTGTTATGCCTGGACTTCTCCAGTGGTTCCACCTACTAGCTACAGAACCATATGGAGCATTGGCACAGAAACATTTTTCAAAACTCAGAGGTGATCATATAGCTTTAAAGTTTACTTAAAAGTTATACTCTCCCGCCTATTACATTTTTAATTGTTTATGGCTTTCTCCAAACACGAAATTCTCATCAAGTAAATTTAAAGTCCTGTCCACACATGTCAGCCTTGCAAAATATTACTTGTCCTCTTGCCTGTAATGTTAGATGCAATATCTCAAATGCAATCATCGCAGTTTTACAAGTTTACTTGCATATCTATGCACTAACCTGTAACAGAAATTAAAATCCGACATCATCTTTGCTGCCAACCACAGAGGTAACATCTAATCTTACAGACAGTCAGCTCTACTCTGAACAACGTTGTTTCCTCATCTTGAAGAGAATCATAGAATAACTTAGGCTGGAAAGCCTCATTGGACAGCACTTGTCCGACCTCTTGCTAACTAAGGAGTTAGATCAGGTTGCTCGGGGCCGTGTCCAGTCTGGTTTGTAATATCTCCCCCCTCTCCCCCTGATCCAGTGCCTGACCACCTCCATGGTGAAAATGTTTTTCCTTATTCTAGTTAGAATTCCCTTTACCGCAATTTGTACCTGTTGCCTCCTGTCCCTTTGCTGAGAAGAGTCTAACTCCCCCCCTCTCTAAAACCACTCATTAAGAGCAGTGGTAAGATCCCCTTTAAGGCCCCTCTCCTTCAGGCTAAACACACACAAAGCTCCATCAACCTCTCCACAGACACCATGTGCTCCAGCCACCTAACAATGTTGGTGGCCCTTCTCTGCACCCTTTCCAGTTCGTCAGCATCGTTCTTGTATTGTGGGGCTCTAAACTCAAGTTGTGGTCTCAAAAGTGCTGAAAAGAGGGTAATAAATACTTCCTCATCTAATGGCTATAGCCTTGCTAACATAGCCCAAAAAGCCATCCTCACTCATATTTGATTTACTGTCTGCCAGTCCTGTGGTGGACACCTGTCTGTAATTTTGCTTCCCCCGTAAGAAGTTGAGCATTTTTTTCTGATAACGGATGGTATGGACACAAAAATACTCTGTATCCAAGCCCAAGTGTGATTTACATTGTCGCCACACTGAACACCCTACCAGAGGCAATGGCAGTGAAGAAGGGAAGACAGAATGTCTCCACGATCACAAAAAGCACAGGATGCTTCACGTTGAATACAGGTCCAACTTAGTTCGTATACGTTACTAACAGCAACATCACTCTGATTAGGGCCTCATCCAAGCAAAGAGGGACTATTCTGCCCTCCTTCTCAGAGGTTTTCTGACATCTGTCACCATCCTCATCTAAAAACTACAATGGGGTGCAGTACTACTGAGTCCCATCCTTAGCCAACTTACAGGAAAGTAATATTTTGCAAGGCTGACATGTGTGGAC
Source organism: Rynchops niger (assembly GCA_013400035.1). Lineage (NCBI taxonomy): Eukaryota > Metazoa > Chordata > Aves > Charadriiformes > Laridae > Rynchops > Rynchops niger. The sequence continues at coordinate 377,856 of VXBH01000327.1, read as the reverse complement.
AGGACTTTAAATTTACTTGATGAGAATTTTGTGTTTGGAGAAAGCCATAAACAATTAAAAATGCAATAGGTGGGAGACTATAACTTTTAAGTAAACTTTAAAGCTATATAATCACCTCTGAGTTTTGAAAAATGTTTCTGTGCCAATGCTCTGTATGGTTCTGTAGCTAATAGGACTTTATTTTAACCAACATTGCTAACACATTTCCTGTTGTGCAGTTCAAAGTAAGTATTTTTAATTTAAGTTCTAACTTTCTAATAGAGCAGCTTACATACATTTTCACTAGATGAAAAATATGCAGTTTCTCATTTGACTAATGATAGCCCACACTGACTTCTGTTTATGCTTAAGGCTTTACACTGACAGTGAAGTGGAAACAAGGCTAACATGCAGTTTCTTTCACTGATTTCTAGCATATGACCCAGAAAAGTCCTTGATCAACTACAAGAGTGGTCTTCAGCTGCAGCCAGCAGACACTGGGTTAACCGAGCCGCTACTGATCATGCCAGAAGGAGCAGTTATGGAAAGCACCATATTCTGCTGTAAACCATGTGCAGCGTGACTGATTTCAGCACGTAAGTGTAAGTGGAACCTCTGGAAAGCATTCCAGTACCCCTAAACTTAGGCAGGCACTGAAAAGCAACAGCTAGGACGTGCCCCTGCCACCAGAAGCACACCGCGCCCCACGGCATCACTCGGGTACGGAGAGCACTTCCACCAGAACTAGCCATGCCACCACGAACACAAAAAGAACCCAGAAGACCCTGATAACCCTGCTAACGGCTTCTGCCACTGCACAGGTCCTGGCAGCCAAGGGGGTGCTTTTTGCCCTTGTTTTCACGCAAGAACCGGCCGGCTTCTTGCTGCCGTGACAGGAGGCAGCGGTTCCTCCCGCAGGGGGCTGGCGGGGGCCGAGGTTTTACTGCCCGGCTGGAAGGGGACAACCCGTCCCGCCTGCCCCGTGAAGCGACCGCCGGCCTCCCGCCTCCCCGCCACGGCGCTCCGGCCGCAGTCCCCGTCCCGACGGCAGTCACAGCAAGGCCCTAAGCTCGGTGGTGGCCAAAGCAAGCCACCTCCCGCCCGAGGACCTGCGGGGCCGGGAACGGAGCCAGGCCCGGGACGGGGCAGGCAACCCCCCCAGCCCGCCCGGCAGCTCCCGCTCACCTTCCCCCGGCGGCGGCGGCTCCAGCTCCAGCCCCGCGTCCCTGCCGGGGCCTGGTTTTACTTCTCCGC
>VXBH01000327.1:304067-371864 GCA_013400035.1 Rynchops niger | reverse complement strand
GTGGGGAGGGGGGGGAGAAAGAAAGAAAAGCTAACCTTCTTGCAACTTTTTGGGGGCAGTAAGGTGTTCTTTACATCAGTGATTCCTAACAAGTGTTTTGATCTGTGTATTCCTAGGCCATAGCAGATTTTAATTTTTTTTGCATTAAGCCCTCCTTTCATCTTGTATGAAAAATTTTAAAAAGTGCATTTTCTGTATATTAGTATTTTGAAAAATGCTTAAAACTTGGCTCTATAAGTGTTTTTATGCTCCTGGGCACCACTGATTTCACCAAGCTGTAGGTAACTCAAAATACTTTTATATTTTGGATACAAATTATTTTTTTAACACTTTCCTTTTGACCATGAGACTGAAGCTCACTGTTTCTAGAGCCTTATGTTACTTAGAGAAGATTCTCAAAGGTATTTGTTATATATGAAATCTATTTTCCTAGTTACTGAAAACTGAACTTAAAACATAATTTACATTTCAGTTATCAAAGGCATGGGGGAAACAAAGTTAGCATCCCAAGAAGACAGAGCTCACGCATTCTGAAAGGATGAGGGCATTCCAATCAACTATTACCTTGTCAATACATACTTGTAGGTATCTGTACATTAAATAATTCTGGAGCTCAACTGCCCATTGCTTTAACAAGCTAGTGAAAGTGTATTTGTCTTTATTCAAGCACACAAAAAACTAGTTTTAAGTGCATGTATAATAGAGGGCAAAGTGCATATTTTAATATTGCAAGGAGTTAACTTACCTTCTCAACTAATTCCTCTGTAGTTATATTTGGATCGTAAGGGATTGGCTCCCCAATGTATGTTCGAAATTTAACGGGAAGTCCTCCATACGGAGGAGTAAACGGCAATCGAGTACTTTCATACAACTGTCTAAAAATTCCTGAAATATTTTAAGGGAGGAAAAAGTGAGATTATAGTCACAGAAAACACAATCCAAACCTGAAACAGATTAATATGTAAGACTTCTTAAAAATGGATGGTTTGTCTGACAGGCAAGAAGAAATTACAAGATTTAGGTAACTGTCCACCAAAACAAAGCTCGATAGACTTAACAGATCACTGAAATAAGACTGCATTAAAGAACCAAATCACACAGCACAAACCAGGTATACACAAGTTATTTCCATATTTGAGATACCCCTGACACACAGCAAGTGTGTTAGAGAATCCAAAGTAAGCAGAAGTCTGAAAAGCAAAATCTAAGAAAAAAGAAAACAGAGAGAGAAGTGGAGAAAATATTCCAAATATTTAAAATATATTTTAAAGTTCTTACTTCTTTCTTTAAACATCCTATATCCTTCCCGGACATTTTGAGTATACATTGGAATGATGGGCTAAGAAATCACAAAAAAAACCAAAAAGGTGGAAATGTAATAACCAAGTTTGAATTTATGTTTTAGTGACTGTTAATGCAACTAAGAAAATCACTTGAATACAGAGGATAATTATCAGCCAGTTAGGTAGCAAACAAGGAATCTTGTTATAAAAAATAAACTCCAGAATAGAAATCAAATTCCTTTTCTCAGCTCACACAAGCATTGCTGTTTTGAAGCCACCATCTGTAAGGAAAATGACTGACATTATATTAGAGGTTTATACCTTTCATTTTGAACGTCCATTATAAAAGTTAACTGAGATTCTAAAAAAAAAATAACTGGTATGTTATATATTTATTGCAGTATTGCTGACTGAAACACAAAGTTTTGCAGTTTCTCTGTCTAAAGCTTACATCATGTGCGGTGAATAGGACAGTTTTCAGCTCATTAAGTCTTGCAGAAAGCAAGGAGACATTTGCGTTTGGCTCATCTCATCTGCTTCCCAAAGTAAGGTCTCACTGAAGCAGTAATGTTTGGACAGTACCCCACTGGCAAAAAAAAATTCTGCGGATCCCTTGGACAAATAAGGCATTTGTATGTCCTCATTGACCTGGACTACTCACCTTCTGGAGGGCAGATCCTGAGGCAGCTACAGAACAAGTTCACTTCATTATTGTAACTTAAAGGAAAGACACTTGAGATAGCTGAACTTGAAACAGTCACATCTTACAGCCTGGGGTAAGATTTCATAGTTTGTAGACAAACTAACAGTGATTTTATCCATACGTACACTGACTTTTTCCCCTTCTATTGTCCCTTTTCATTTTTTTTGAAACCGTATTTTGAGCATGTTGTTGGAATGACTTGTCTAGAAGGTAATGAAAGAACCTCTTTATGCTGTTAATAATCACTACCACAGAACAGAAACCACAGGACAAGGAGAAAAGAAGCACAAGAAAGACCTAACTAGAGCCTAATAAAGAACTCAAAGCGATGGAAACCATTTCAAGGAAAAAAACCTGACAGATAACAAAAATGTCAAACATACATAAAATTGTAATAGTAAACCCTTCAGAATGAGAAATTATGGAAAATTCTTAGAAATAAATTCTTAAAAAGTGATCAGTAACATCTTTTAAAAGCATCCAACTATTGGACACTAAAAATATCACACTTAGCTTCAGCTATTGATTGAATACTGTATGTCTAACATTTAAAATGTTTGAAACCCACCTATCATACAGACAAAACACTTTACATTTTAGGAACAGTGCAAGAGAAATGTATCTTAGGCTATACAGAAATCTGGCAGCTACGAAAGTTACTTGCATACAATGATCAGCCAATGAAGTGCAGAGTGTGTAGCAGCATTCAGTCCCTAAACTGATAAAAACAGGTACGCACATAAAAGCCTGTGTCTGTAAAGCAGCATGATCAGATAGAGCTGCAAGTAACCCCCAGATTTAGATTTGCCGTGCTGGAACTGAGCTGGATCACACCTGGCCAGCTTGAAAATCACAGAATCACAGGACAGCGAAGTTGAAAGGGACCTCTGGACTGGTCCCAACACCCTGCACATACTGGTCAACCCCCAGCGTGTACTGGTGCATGGAGTTATTCTATTTTTAAAGAATTTTATAAACTGTAGTCCCTGTTTATCTTTTAGCTAACTAGATTTTAACCAAATTTTTCGCACAGATAAAATGCAGAATTCAGAAACGATGACTCCTCCCCATTAAGCCTGTCAAATTCCAGCCACAAACAGAGGCTATTTCTGAAGCTTAGGCCCCTGGCCTACATAAATTCACCTGAGACAAACATATGTCTCAGAAGTTCATTGAGTCAGAACATTACATTAAATAGTGACAAGCTCCTTCTCTGACCCTAAGTAAGCAGAGCGGTTATACAAGATGAAGTGCAAACTGAATGTGGAAACCTGCAGGCAAGGACTCAAGCTGAAACTATTCCTTGTTTGCTTTAATTCAGCTTTTTCAGTGGAAGAACTGTTGAACTTCCATAACATTATAAGAATGGGAGTGTCTATTCATATATAAAGTTATTTTTGTCTTGAAATCCCCATTCGAGTCACTTGTGACAGGTTACGAAACCACCGTGTAGTCATTATGAATACTGTAAAGTGTGTGTGGTTCTTTGTTGATAGCTACACTGTATGTAGAATAAATTCAAAGCAAGGCACTTCTAATTCTCTCTTGCCTTCATCCGGGATCCAAGTAAGTATTAGCAAAACATACATGAACCGCTACATTAAAGAGCAAGTTCTGATATTTAGATGAGTCTATCCCCAGTCTTCAGTCAACCTACAAGACTGGTTTGGCCAGTATTGAAAAGGATGCAGCAAGAACAAACAATCAAACTCCAGATTTGTCAAAAGATGGAACCCAGTTACTACTATGGCCCTAACTTTATGTAAGAAATGGTAAATAAGGTTAATATTGCCCCGCCCCACCCAGTTATCTAAGGTGTGTCTGATCACAGATTTCCAGAGAAATACCAGATGCCCAAAATTCAGTGGAGCCTGCAAGCTAATTAAGCGATGCCCACTGTCCTGAGATCCAGGCAGACCTCCTGATCATTAAAACGACCAACTGTGAATGAGTGCAATAATAAGTGATAGGAGAGCCATCAGCACTCACAATGAAGTGGAGCTCAGGCTAGTAGGTGTCAAAGGAGAAAATATTCCCTCTGCCCTCCAGGTATCAGATAACCCTATGTAGTATCTGTTTTACCAAACAACCACAAGAACCTTTCACACTGCTAGAACCTTATCCTCAATGAATATCCAATTCATTAAATAAAAAAAATCCCACAAACAGTGTCAACAGAAGGTGCTAGCAATTTTAGGTACTACTATTCAGCTATTTTCATGTGCTTCAAAATTATGGAAGACTGGAAGGATTAAGATGATTACTAGCAAGGAATTTTGTGATGTGTTTTGATCAGGGTGGCACTCTATATTAAGGGCACTCAGATTTTTAAATTCCATTTTTATTTAAAAAGAAAACTTATTACGTTGTAGAATAACACTTTAACATCCCAAGTAAAGTAAAAACATCTGGCAAAAGATTGTTCAAATGTTTGAAGTAGCTTGAAAGACAGATATGAAAGCAAAATGATTAGAAATCAGTCAAGTTGTTAAAGTGACACACCTCTTTCTGACTGTTTGAGTATATTATTAAATTAATACATAGGAGGGAAGACTACAAAGGAATTCAAAATGCCCATATGAATTTGAATGGATTTATCATATTCACATTCCGATATTTTCCTAGTAGTGGCGGTATACAGGCCAATACAATTTATGAAGTATTGTGACAGGAGAGGGAACAGGAGCAAACAAAACATGACTTTTAAAAGGCCACAAAGAAGACAAAGAGGTAGAAGTAAGATTCCCAGCCTAAAATTACTTTATCCATCAGGTCAATGCCCCTAAATTTATTCCAGTGTTTAATTAACTCTCCACAAGATCTGTCCCCACAGAGACAGATAAAGTTGTGAAGAAATATCAACCCGAAGCATGCATTTTGCAGCCTTAGGTACTTCGTAGTAGGAGCTTTAGCACAAGAGACCAAAGCAAAGTTTGAGAAGCAACAAACTGCATGGGGTGAGAATGAGATATAACTGCACAAAAACCTGAAAGGGCTGGTAAGAAATTAAAGTTTTATGGGAAGAACTCAACTCCCTGTTCAGATTCTCCTATATAGACAGAAAAGGATTACATTTATGTGGAAGGCCAAAGAAGAGCACCGCAATTGATAAGATGTTTGTAAGAATGTAAAGAAAAATGATGGTTGTGCAATTCATGATAAAGCAGCAGAAAGCTCATGACAGAAGAGATGAAGCCTGGATCTGTACCAGTATTGTCAGACTCAAAGAGCGCTAGGTATGCCAAGTCTAAATTAAGACAGAAAACTCATCTCTAGTGGTGATAGTGATGGGAAGTGGCAAGTAGGAAAAAGACAGGGTTGCTGCTCTTTCAGCTCTATGCTATCCCAAACAAAATTATTTCCCAGAGACTGTATCAGAGAAACAGTCTCACATGTGGAATTAGATGGAAGAAGTCAGAGCCAATGGTAGAAGTTTGTATTTGTAGATCATCATCCATGTGGAAAATACAGCTGAAACTGCGGCCAAGTGTACAGGAGTGGAGTGCAAAGCAACAGGAGCACATCCCTAGAGGATGCTGAGGATCTGACATCAGCACTGAACATATTTCAGTGCACTGTTTTTACGTAGAACTGATTATTGTCTGGTACCACTGACTGAATGCCTCTTTGCTACTGGAGAGTATTAGGTCCCACTTCTGGTTTAGTTTCATCCAAAAGGAATGCAGCTCCAGTATTCTAACACATTCCATGATGTGAATGAAAGCATGGTAAGGGAGGGAGATGGAAAAACTGCTTCAAAAGTGCACATGTAACTCAAATTCAGGCACGGATACAGACACATCTTTTGTTAAGTCGATGCAATCTTTCACAAACATGAAGTAAGAGTAAGAACAAAATCCTAGACCTTTCCAGAATGTATGAGAAGAAAGAAAGATAAGGATAATACATTAAAGAGCCATAAGAAAATGACTGTGTATGTAGATGTAAGGTACAGATGTAAGTCTAGTAGGATGAGAAAAAAGACAGCAATATCGAGAAGGACCCCAGTAAAGATTCCTGAAATACAGTCAAGAAAAGAAATTGGATGCCTGCACGATGGAACCATAGACATGGATCTGTAGTGATGGATGCCTTTCTTGATGGATACCATCAAGGAAAAGCTATACAATTCTATAAAACCCTTGCTCTCTGTGGATTAATGTGCTTGAGGAAAATGGCGGGAAAAGGAAAAGAAATCTTTACTCCTGAACTACTTCTTCTGTCTGGAAGGTTTTCCAACAAACACTCTTAAGCTGTATTTTATAATGAAGCATGTATGCAATAAGATAAACTGGGATCGGTAATATAATACTCACCACTTTTGCATCTAGAGCGACCTGAGCAAAGCCTTTTCGATTTCCCCACAAGAGTTGATAACTTTCGTCACTGAATAATGCTTCTCTAACTCCACCTGGTGAGATGGACACCAAGTGTCCATTCTTCAGTGCAATGAGACATTCCTCCCTTGTACCTGGCATAACACCCGTCACTTCCAATAATAATTTAAGTCCTGCAATAAATAAGTAGCAAATGCATATCACAAATACTGCTTGCATGTAAGAACAGGATTACAGCTAAATGAAAATCTAATAGCTATATAGTTAGATTAAGGCAAATTTGTACGAGGGAAGTAAAACGCCTGCAAAGTAAATATTGGCAAAATGACAAATACATGACAGCGTTTTTGCCCAAATGTTGTGAAGATGAACCAGCTTATCAGGAGCATCTCAACAAACTAATGCCTCCACATGCTATTTTCCATAATTATCAAAACACCATCCATGCAATCAAAACTTGTGCATCATAGCTAGAAATCTGAAAATAAACATCTATTCCTCCCTCCTCCTTTTTAAATATTTTAATAGAGAAATATAACATTTCAGTACAATAAAGATTACTACAAAAATACATACCTGAAAAGCAACTATTTTTAGTGTTGTTTTAAAATATAATGCTGAACATTTTAAACGTGGAGCTTTTGAGTTGTTAAATTTAGTATTTTGTGATTAAATTGCAAACTACGTGGGTTAAATTGGACTGCTGTATGACTCTTAAGACGCATGAATGGCAGAAGTAAGCAGGCAGTTTCAGCAGTGTATGAACAGTTTGGTGGAGCTCCTTCCTTTCTTTCCATAATTTGGATTTCTCCAAAAGACTGAGAACCACAGAAGCACCCTACGCTTTCTTATATTATCTTCACATTTTAAATCGATCAGTTTGGAACTCCCATAGAGAGCTTCAGCAGACAACTCTTCAAATTCACTGTTCCAACAGCAAGGTTTGAAAATAAATTGTTTATATTAATAAATGCAAACAGCAGCTATGGACCACCAAAACTGGGGTCTAGCACTGCGCCATTGACAAAGGTCTGCAACAGAAACTTTGGAAGACGGTGGAAAACACAGTGCCGCATCTTGAAATGGAATTGTATTTAAACTTATTCAAGGCATCGCATTTGATAAATCTTTCTGCCAAAGACAGATGTTGACTTTATTTAACCCTATTGTGAACTCATATGAATTCCTGTTTTATCCTGCAGACAGGAATGCCATATCCTTATTAAGTGAACAGGTTTTTCCTTTGCTTGGCTTTCAAACTTTTGCCTGTTAAGAATTATGATCTATCACATCAACGTATTATCACTTCTTATTCCCCTTTTCCAGGTCACACAGAATTTTATATCCCTCAATCACGCAAGACTTCTATCCTATGTACTGTCTCTTCAAAGGAAGCCATGCCTCATCCTTGTCCTTTGTATCCTTATTATTTTGCAGCTTTTCTGAGATGGGGAGACCAGAATTCCACACCGGACTGAAGATGTAGGCACTGTATGCATTTTGAGTACATAATGGTATTTTCTGTTTCTTCTTTTTCATGCTAAGCCTAAAATTCTGTTTGTCTTTCGGCAATTGCTGAGACTTTAGCTGACATATTCCTAATGTTATCTAGAAAATTTAAAGTGTTTAAAATTTATGTCTTTAAACTTGGGTTTCTTTTTTTTTTAACTTCTGCACTGCATTATAACTAATGCTGAGTTTCATCTGCCATTTAATCAGCCAGTGATTCGGTGCTCTGTGTGTGGGCTTTTACTGCCTTGAAAAAAAATGGCCAGTGTAAAGCTTTATCACCTCACTACTGGTCTAGATTATGATTATTTTGAACAATATAGGTTCCAGCACTAATTTGTGTCAGTATACCTGGTGAATTCTGTTTCTTCGTGAAAATGAGCTATTTATTTCTACCCTTTATTTCCTACCTTTTAAACAGTTATTCATTCACAAGAAGACTCCTCCTATAACTGTAATTAATGCAACAGATTGAGGTTCAGCATATGCTCATAAGCGTTCTTTAAAAAAAACGATCTGTGAAGTGCAACATTTCTCTACAAAAAGCAGCTAAGTATGGTACAGCAAGAGAAGGTTAGGGAGAGTTTGCACTCATTCTATTACTTTTCTATTACATTCTATTAACATTTTCTACTAATGCAGCAAATGGGGAGGCCTAATCTCCATTATTTGTTGTCTTTTTTACCAGATGCCTTTTTGGTAGCCTTTTTATAGGTTGATACCATATATTTCCCACCTTCTGTTCCTCTAGCATGAACATAATTCATGCAATATATTATATGCACATCAATAGCCCAGAACAATTGCACAGGTGAAAGTGTTGCTTTGTCTTGACTATAGTTTGCTGTACATTTGTAATAAAAATCTGTGCTACGGACACTTCAATTTGAAACAGTTCCCTCTCATTTATCCCTTAAAAAAGACTCCTTTGCAACACTCAGCTAAGCTTTACCTTCCTTTAGAGGTCCTCTTAAAAGCCAGTCATCTCTTGATGACTTCATGCTTCTGATGTGTTTAGTACTACACAGTATTTACTAAGTATGCCTTTAGCAAATTCTTCCTTACCATCTTTCTAGGGTTGCCACAATATGTTCTTGCATCAAACTTGCTTGAGTTTATGCTCTTTGTTTTCAGCTTTTGAACACAACTTCCTTTTCTGAAGCATGTCCTTCAACTTTTAAATAGCCGCCCTTACTCTTTAGTATTATAATAATTTTTAATATAAGTGGTATAAAGGTGTCTTTAAATCTCCATGCTATTCCTTCTGAATGCTCCTTCTTTATACCTTGTTCTTCTAAAAACAAATGATGTTGGCTTTTCTGTATCTTCTCCTTTTCACAATGGAATTATGTATTTCTGTCTCAGTTTACAATGTGTTGAATATTCTGTGGTCAGTATTACAGACCTCTCTTCAACAGTAGAATCTACAAACAACTTTTGTGCCCTACTCCACGCTTTGGTCAAAAGATAGATTTGATGTCATGTCCTACTGCAATAGCTACTCAGTGTAGAGGGCCAGTAGGTAATTGATATCCTACATTTACTGGGCTCTTCTGCCCTCACGGCCCATTGCTGACCAGCCAGCATTAGGTCAATAATACAGTCCCATCCTACACTTTCTACTGAGGCGTGACATTTCATCCCAACAGGATTATATAATGTCTATTTGGAGGCTCCCTTTGGAGGGTCTACCAGCGTTTTTATGAACTTTCACCTAAAAGACAGGATGTTCTACCCTGTTTGCCCATCTGCATCTACCAGCTTTTAGTTTAAAAGTCTAAAAGCAGTCTTTCAGTTTAAAAGATTTCAAGAAAGTGTAATAAATGTAAATTTCACCAAAACCACTAACAGGCTGGGTAAATCCAGCATGCTTAAGTACAAGAGAATATGTTCTTACCTGGTAAACGAAAGACAAAATGATCAGCAACTGACAGACAAAGTCTTTTCTTCCAGAGAAACAGCCTAGACAAAAAGTAAAGGTAGTCTATAGGAATAGCTCCATGGTAATACACAAGAATGCCCGGTCCTTCTGGTAAGTTTTCCACACCATGAAGCTCATAACCTGTTTGGAATGGAAAGCAACGCACTGACAACGATAGCTGTAAGTCATCTGGCAATTTAAAGAAAACAGTTTAATGTCCTTTGTTGTATGACTTTAAGAGAGTTGTGAAAGCCTCTGCAGTAGCTTTTATATTAATTAAATTCTGGATGAAACGTTTGGTCAATAGCAAAGAGAAAGACCTTTAAACACCACAGGTGGACTAACTTGTTGATCAGTTTAATCACTAGAACCTGACATTTCCCCCAGTGAGGGGACTAAATTAATTATTTCCCATTAGGAAGTTTTCCCAGTCCAAAGCGCAATAATAAAAAAACCCACAACTTTACTGGTGTGAAACCGCTTCATCCTCAGAATGAGAGGCAAACAACCAGTCAGGATGCTTTCGTGAAATATGGAAGTGTGAACTTCCATTCTGTCAGGCAGAATGAAAAGGTTTGGAATTTGCATAATAAAAAGTTTCTCTGGTTGAGATGTTTAAGTCCAAACCAGAATCCATCAGAACCACAAAGAGAGCTTCTCTCCATGAGTTAAGTGTGTTCACTTCAGAGTGGAAGGGAATTTCCTCAAAGACACAGAATTCTGTAGATCCCTCTCCTGGTTCTTTCTATGTTTGATTGAGCCAGAGCAGGAGGATAATGTCTGCAAAGGCTTGGGAAAACCACAGCTTCTACCAGCTAAGAGCTCTATTCCACCTTGTCTGCCTTCATCTCCATCCCCACTACAGCTCCTGACATAAGCCCTTCAGGGAGAAGGATGGGAACGGAGCAGGCAGAGTCCTAGGAAGAGGTAGAGAAAATTTTATACTGCAGGATGTTCAAAGATTAAGTGAAAAAGCTGTGAGGAAGGATAACACCACAGATAATAACCTGTTATTCTTCATCCTTAGGGCAGCAAATTTAAGCCTTGCTGATAGCCTTAAACTACATCCATGAGAAAAACAAGAGCCTAGCATGCAGCCGCGGATTTTCCTAGGGAGCAGGGTGTGCTGAAAGTATCTGAAGGCTGAGTGTAGTGAAACTGAAAAATCAGATTACTTTTACATTCTGCCACGGTACAAACTTAAATGTGGTATCTAATTATTTCTTTGTCCATACAGCTCTTAAAATTATTTTCAATTGCCATAACCCAAAGTAGTTTTCACCAACTAAAAATACACTAATTACATTTCCAACTAGTTGTGTTTTGATTGTTTACTAAGTGTGTTTTAAACAGACACTAAGATAAAAGATAAATCACACATCTCCCTTGCAGTTACATTACTAGAACTAACATTAACACCGCACTTCACTCATACCATATACAAAGAAGTGCCCCTGCCTATCCACTTAGAGAAATTTACCCTATATAAACTAATTTTTCCCTTTCATTCTGCCTGTTCTATATTGTAATCATAAGGATGCAAATTACAATTTCTTTGCATCTATGTGGAAGAAATAAAAATAATAAATTAAAACTTATGCGTATTTACTATTTATTCTAATTCGAAGCTTCAGGCAAGTCATGTCATACTTACCATGCCATATTCTTGCATATATATCCCAAAAGCTTGCTATAGTTTTCCTTGCACTATCCCAAACTTCACTCAAGGGGTCTGCTTTTACCTCACTGTTCCTCTGATATATCAAAAGCAAAATATTACTAAGGTAAATGAAAAAAAGGATTGTTAAAGGAACTATAAAAACAAGTAATATTGCACTCATTGTCAGTGAGGCGATGACTATATGAAAAAGGTATTTCTTCAGGAACTCCACAGCAGTCCATTCTTCCAGTACGTAGGCAAGGCAGCTCAGGTCAGTCATCGGTATCTGGCCGGAAGCGCAGAATTCTTTTCCACCTAGCATGGAGGAGAAAATAAATAAATAAGTAAATAAAAGGCCTCTGATCATGGAAGTTTCTCAATTTAGGAAAAAATTTTACTGTAGATATACCTGATGCCTATTTTGGTAGAGCACAGAGTCAAACATTTTGTCTCTCTCTGTCATACTAAGGTATTTGCTGGCAGTCACCATCCACAATTGCCTGTAAAGGGTGATGAGATTATCCTGTGTATTTATGGATCTTTTTTTATACAGCCAGATAATAGGGGCTCAAAGGACAAGGGCTGGAGTCCAAGGAAGCCTCAGGAACCATGCAATATGGCTGATCAGATGACTTCTCTGTATAAGCATGGCTTGCTTTTTAGAAGCTCAAAAGAGGGTGAGTGATAAGTATTTTCAGCAGAGTTAGCCAGGACAACTGCTACCAGAGGTCTGGGCTCTCATGTTCCTCTGCAGAGAGTCCAGGCTGGGCTTCTGGCCCCTCTCAGTTTGGCAGCAGCCGACAACGAGAGGAACAAACAGCAGAATGAGCAGCTGAAGAGATGGCAAGTAAAACCTGGGAAGCCGTGGCTCCTTCCTGAGGCCTGGAGGTGACTGGGACAGTGTTTGTTACTGCTGGTAGCACTGGGAAAAGCAACTCTTCCCCCTTCATCCACACAACCATGCCAACACACTCTTCGTTCAGATCTTCCAGCCATGGCAAAGGCCAAGTGGGCTTTATGGCCCTAGTGATATGTTTGCCACATGCAGTTCCCTACTTGGTCTATTCCTACAGCAAACCCTGCCCGCCTGGCGGCAGGCAGTGGTTTCTCTGAAATGCAAGAGTGCTCCACCATCGCTGGCTGATTTTAAGATTCTGAAGCATCAGCCAGAGATTTAAACATTGCAATCGAGTTCAGTAATCTGTAACTGAATACAGCTTTTATTCGCCTCAAACAGGTTACTACTTGTTTAATGAGTAAATTTTTCTGCTCTAACACCAGAACAAGTACCTACAAGAAACTAATCGTAATTGCCACAGCTGGTGCCAAGATCATAAAGTACAGCAAGTCCAGACTTTTCTGACTTCATGTCTTCATCTGCATACTTATATGAGCAAACCTGTTATATGCTACCCACTCCACATTTGTTTTTCTTCTTTGAAGCCCTGGGTAGAATACAGGGGTGGACTGGCATCAGGCACAGCTCCCTTCGGAGTTACGGGTGACCAGGAGTACAGCAAACGGCAAAAGCAAAGAGCAGCCATAGCTATAAACTCGGTCTCACACACTCCAACCAAATCTGTCCTTATCTCAAATCCTTCAAACTCCACGTTGGACACCAGAAAGGACTGTCATGATTTAACCCCATCTCACTCCCCCACACTGGGACGGGGGAGAGAATCAGAAGGGTAAAAGTGCAAAAACTCGTGGGTTGAGGTAAAGACAGTTTAATAGGTAAAGCACAAGCTGGAAGGATAGTAAACCAGGAGCTCAAAGGAAGCAAGCATTGTATTAAATGATGCTCAGCATGGCACAAACGAACGAAACCAATGTGGCGAAGAACGTGGCAAGAATTAATAAGGAATTGTTTATATCCTGGAGACTGTTGCCTGTCTAAGATACAGGAAGAGCTGGAAGTTCTCACTGAAAAGAGATTTTATCAATAACATGAAAGAAATAAAAGGAATGGTCTGCATGATTCGGATATTAAAATCTCTGCTTAGAAGGCATTTAAGAAGGATAAAGCTGATGGTGTGTTGCTACTAAAGAAGTTATTAATTGTTTAAAGTTGCTGATAAGAGCAAGGTCTGCAAATCCGCAATGCCTGCAAAGCATGCTGTGCTGACAGAGCCCAGGAGAAGGCTGAATGAGTTATTCTAAGTACTCAGTATTTCTGATTCAGTAGCCTAAGGCAAGCCCTTAACATGGCCTTCTCCTGGGCTCGTTCAGCCTGCAACAGAGGGTGAAGGGAGGGAATGGATTTTGCATCGTTATGGGGGTTACAGACTGGGAACACAGACTACTACAGCCAGTAGCAAAACTGGCTTAAGATTGCAGGTAAAATGTCCACACTGATAGTGGTGGAAGCCCCATCCCTCGAAGTTTTTAAGGCCAGGCTGGATGGGGCTCTGAGCAACCGGATCTAGTGGGAGATGTCCCTGCCCATGGCAGGGCGGTTGGAACTAGATGATCTTTAAGGTCCCTTCCAACCCGAACAATTCTATGATTCTATGATAAATGTACCAATACTAACCCTTATATGATATGGGGATTAATTTAGGTACGTTGAGCACTGACTGGAACCTGGTGATCAAGAGATCATATAATCTACCAACATTCTAAAATTAACATGTCCAGGTATCTTCTTGTACCTAACATTCTTTTAAAAAACACCTGAAATTCCCTCTGGCCTCCTGATACTCATTTTCAGTAACTCTTGAAAGACTAGGGAAAATCCAGCAGACTGGACGAGATTTAAGATTATTCCGAAGTCCCCAAACACAAGTAACTGCAGACTCAGCAGCCAGATAAATCGCAGATAAATGACTGAAAAGCTGGTATGTGACAAAGGTAACTGATGCTACTCATTATAATTTTGTGGGAAACGGACCTTGTAAACAAATGGACCTCCATTCTTGGAGGAAACTAGAGGTTTAATAGCTTGTGCAGGTGTCATGCACATACAGTGTTCCTAGGGGCTTGTCAAAGAGTCACTTTAAGCCACACACGAGCTGCTGCTTGGAACTCGCCCTTCCACCAGCCCCTCACCATATGTTCTCACCACCAGCCTGGTGTCCTGCAGCATCAGCTGGCTCCCTGCTAACAGGGTGACTGTGAAAATGCTGGCACAAGCAAAAAAGCTGGCCTATGGGGATTACGAAAGCGTATTACCAATGCCACTTGACATTTTCGTTAAAAAATAAAGCTTTTTAAAATGGAGCACACATGAAATGAATGATGTCATCAACTGGCATGACAAAAAAGCATCCATCAGCAACAAAATCCCCATCAAATGAGAATTGAGTCTATGACCGACATTATTCAGCATTTTCAGAATTTCCTCATAATATTAATAGGATGTTTATATTGATCAATGTAAACAATCTAACATTCCACTGATTTTTCTTCCTCCATCCCAGTTTTTATGTAACAGAAAATTATTTGCTGGCTGGAAGACCACTATGTTAACCTTGTTTTCTCACAGACTACAGTATAAATAACCATAATAACTTAGTTATTTCTGATTTTAGGTTCAATATAGACAGTAAAAAAAAGCTTTAGAAAGCAAAAAATGTGCAAAAGTATTTTTTTTATTTGGCTGAGGACATTTGAAAGTAGTTAGGTACACACAGAGTGAGTTCATTTTACGCCAGCTAGCTGGGTGGGTGGGATACAAGCTAATTCAGCATCATTCCATTTGAATCCAAGCCAGAGTGGAGAAAGAATAAATGATTGACCAACTGAGGAAAAACTAGAAGCAGCATGGCTTTTTCTGGAAGTTGGGTGTTCAGCCAGGTTTCAGTTCCTGCTCCCACAGCTCAGTTGTACACTACCTCCAACATTGCATAAAGAAAGAACAAACACTGATCACTGAACCCTGACCTTGATTTTTGGACCATACGATGTGAGTCCAACATGGTAAATGTATCCCTCTGTACTGCCAGTATAACACCAGAGGACTACAACAGGACAGAACTTCTATTTCTGACATGTTCTACTGGCTATCTCTCACCAGCCCCTTGCTGAGACCACAAACAAAATTTTGAAGCATCCTTTCTATCAAACACCACATAGGAAATTATTACATAACTATTTTAATGCCTATTGCAAGGCTATTACTAAAGAACTGCTTGATTATGCACTGGAATGCAATGCAAGAGTGTTACTGCCATGTTTACTCGTAACTGCTCTGGTTTGCCCCAAGAGTCAAAATTTAAGACAGAAATTTCTCTGCTGCTTTTATGAAATCTGAGCCAAGAGCAATTCCCATGTTTTTCAATACTGAACATCCCATAAAAGGTTAACAATTGGGCATAGGGTTTTGTGAACAAACATTTTTTAAATTGTCTATATTTATCTCATCTTATCTAGCGATGGACTTGAAGCGTTACCATTCTGAGTAATTCCATTGTTCTTCTAGAGAACATCTGTGTTGACATGCGAGATGTTTGTTTGGGCTCCGCCTATAAAGCATATCGAATTCCAGAGTAATAGCTGTATCTACAATGTAAAATTACAGGTGATGTCAGAAGGAGATGGAACTAATGTCTCCCTACTTAAAGCGGAGCTCCCCTTCCAACAAAATCTCCTGTACTACAAGTCACTCGGATCCTGAGCTCTTGCTGAAGTATCCTTTGTTGATAAGGATAATCTTATCAACACTATAATTCCAGAGAACAGAAGTGCAACAACAAAGCTATCACAAGAGACCTATGTCATCAAAATTAAAACCTTGTAGCTGACTTGCAGCCATGTCTAAAGCATGGATACTCTTGGTCTTGCTGCTCACCACTTTGTTCTTGGCAGTAAGTTTAGCAGAACCTAGTGGGAAGATGAGTGAAAAGTAGCTGGAAACTCTTCTACAGAGAATTTTTTGACATCTGCTTTCTTGTAGCAGGCTCCTTGTTTCTCTTCTGTCAAACTCAACTGCTGTGTTTCACAAGAGGAGTAATCTAACAGTTACAACTCTGCACTTTGCCTTTCAATCTAAACGAAATTACAATTATACATTTCCCAGATTTTTTTTGTGGCAGTTCCACAGTTCTTTTGCTGGTCTTACACTGACACCACCCATTTCATTTGCCTCCATAAATCCACCCATCTTGTACGCTGCTGTTTCTACAGCTTTCCCTACCTCTATGGATTATCAGCACATCCACCTCAAAACTGAAGGATCTATCCCCTCCCAAAACCAGAAACCATCAGCTATTACAGTGGCCAGTCCCCTGCTTTCTGTGGCTATTCCTGCTTTTGCACCCACCAAGGGTACCTGTTGTTTCCCATTTATTCTCTTACAGCCCCAGCAAATCCAATGAACTGAATTCCCCCTCAGGTTTGATCCACCATGCGGAGATGAGGAGGGGCTATCCCTGGGTGGGCATCAGCGCTCAGCTCAGTTCCCACAAACCTGGCTGATGGGAGCTGGGAGAGCGTGTATGAAGCATGGGACGGTACCCATCATAGAATCACAGAATGGATTGGATGGTTGGAAGGGACTTTAAAAGATCATCTAGTTCCAACCCCCCTGCCATGAGCAGGGACACCTCCCTCTAGACCAGGTTGCTCAAAGCCCCATCCAGCCTGGCCTTGAACACTTCCAGGGATGGGGCAACCACAACTTCTCTGGGCANATCACCTTTGTGGCCTCCTCTGGACCCGCCCCACCAGGTCATGCTCAGGCACAAGTGAGATACGGCAAGTGCCCGACACCTGCATTTATCCCTTTCCTTCGCCTGGAAACATCATGAACGTTTCCAAGCGTCATTAACCCGCGAAAACTCGGGATTTTTCCCCAACGCGCGGTGCTGAGGGGCCCCGGGGCCGGGGGGCTGCTCAGGCACGCGGTACCGCCGCGCCGCCGGGCGCCCCACCGCGACAAGGGCCCTCCCCGGGGGGCCGGGCCTCCNNNNGGCGGCGGCGGCGGCGGGGGCCGCGCCCGGGAGGAGCGCGATGGAGGCGCCGCTTCCCATCGTAAGGGGACGGGGGGAAGCGCGGAGCCTTCGGTGGCTTCGCGGCGTCGGTGGCTTCGCACCCTCAGCCCCGCTCCCTCTGCCCTCTCCTCCGCCAGGACGCGGGGAAGCGGGCGCTCCCGGTCCCCCTCCGAGATCTGCCCGTCCGCGGCGGAGGCCGGGACACCCCTTCCCACTCCTTCGTGGGCGCCGGGGGAGAGTTGCCCACGAAGAAGCCAGCGAGGAGGCTCTTTCTCGTGAGCACCGGGTTCAAGGGCGTCCTGGCTGCTTCAGCTGTGGCCGCAGCCGGGGGTGGAAGTCTGCGGCTCGGCCTGGAGTGTTTCCTCTGCAGCCGCTTCGAAACGCCGGGCACTTCAGCCGGTGCATCCCACAGGTAGATGGGATTTAACACTGCTGCAGGTAGTGGATTTCAGTGTTTGCACGGCTTCCCACACGGATTCCCATCACCACTCGTAAGGCTCCGATACCTGCGCTCTGCTCAGAAGAATGAAGCCTCCCTGAGAGGTGCCTCCGGTCAGTTGGTGTTTGCGTTGATTAAGGAAACTTTCAGACAGCAGCGCTGACTCCCGAGTTGAGAATGGTTTTGCAAAGGAAAGAATCTCTTTAAAAAGTTTAGGAGAACTGGGTGTCACACAAGCTTGGGGTATAATTAAATAAAAGGCAGCTAGACTGTGCTATTGTGGCTAAATTAAGCAGAAGAAACCTGAAATGTAGTACCCTTCAGTTGTACTGTTGTTCACCCTATGGCTAACATGAGAGAGGTAATATTTAGACTGATAACACCAATAGGTACCAATATTTAAGTTCAGAAAAGGATCAATCTGACTTGTTTAAGACAGGTGATAGAATTTCATCATTTGATTTGATATGGAACGAGAAATTGAGGAGTAACAGTGATTTGCAAATGAAGAGGAGAGGAACCCACAATCTAGTTTCCCAGGTGAATACCAGAAAAAATGTATCTATTATTAGAGTCAACTTCTTAAGAATGAAACGGCTTCTGAGAGAGAACTCGGAGTTGGTCTCTTCCAGGGTAGTGCATACTGATTCAGGACTGAAACAGGTCCTGAAGGAAGGTGGAATTGTCCACCCACTGCTGTCCACAGTGCGACACTGCTTTTAGAAAGATTCACCCAAACTTGAAAATGCTCAGAGGACTAAGTGAGCACATTCAATAACACTGTAAAGGAGATTTGCAATGATTGCCTGGCAGAATTTATTCCCAAAGAGGATTCTTCAACAGCGAGAGTCCCTCCAAACTTTTGAGAGTCTTGATTTCAGCTGACACAAGCAGATTGGCTTGTCACCTGCTCTTCAGAAGATGCTGAAGATAGCAAACAGTCTCCAGACTGACTGTCTTCTCTTATATCCACATTCATCCCCGTTGCAGCCCTTGTGTGTCTCCCATGAAATAAAATGCATGGCTGTGGTACATTTCTTCCCGTACATACACTGTGCCGTGGCTGGGTTTCAGGGGAAGAGATCCACCAGTGATGCTTTTCTGCTGGCTTCTGGCTTTTGTGACTCAAGGCAGACTTGTTCAATAACAGCTTTTCTCGTGAGGGAAGACATTTAGGAAAACCTTGTTATTCCTTGCCTAGCGTGAAGCAGTATAATCATTGGAAAAGGGGTTTTGCTAGTAGAGAGGTCAATAGAACGCAGATATAAAGTCTTCAAGTGGTAAAAGTACATTTAGATGATCAGTGCAGACAAAAAAGGGTTATACATAATGCTTACTGGCCAACACCAAATGGAGCCAAAGTAAAGTGTTTTGTTCTGTTTGCGTGTGTTTTGTTTCCTTGTGTTTGCATGACAATGTATTATTGTGCAAAGAATCTGAATGGAAACGAAAGAATTAAAACTGCAATTGAAGAACAGAACTATAATGAAATAACAATCATGATAACATGGATATGAAAAATGCATTGCAGTAAACAGTATTGAATAGCATTGTATGTTAAAAAATAATTGCATTGTTATCTTTGCTTTTCCTTCTGTTTTTTTTTTAATTTAGAGTCATGTTGAAGAATGGTATGAGTATTTTCAGAGTATTTTTAGGAATCTGGTATGGGTCTTCAGCAGCAGATTTGGAAATTCGGGGAGATTTCTAATGACGGATAAAACTACTCTGAGGAATTCAACATCACATGAAATCAGAATTTAGGCATCTGAATCTCAGCGAGTTTGAAAAGATACTAAAGAGATGCAAAATTTCAACAGTCTGGATTTTTTAGGTAAAACAATGGGCCAAAATTTTAGAAAGAATGTTCCAAAACAATTGTATGAATACCTAGTGTACAAAGTATATTATCGTGAATATAAAGGTTCTATAAAAAGTGGAGCAAAAGAAACTGATTGGTATAATAAACTGTGTCTTGTGAATCGGAAGCATATATTAAAGAGTGGGAAAAAAATAACAAGATTTTCTGCCTTCAGATAAAAACAAAAGTAGCAACCAATGAAGGTGAGATAGAAATAAAAAATGAAGAGGTCTGAAAAAGTACTTAGCTCTAATTTGGAATAAAGGCAATGAGATGGAGCATTGGTAGATTGATAATAAAGATGAAGGAGCAGAAATTATGAAGTTGGAATGAAAAATCGAGGTTCAGAAACTTTAAGGATAGAACCGGTTAATTTTCTCATTCTACACAAGAACAATGTCTGGCAGATGTTAATTGCAGGCCCAGTACTAAGGGGTTTTTAGTAGCTTCATGAAGTTAAGAATACCAGATAACTGAAGAATAGCGAATTTAGCATCTATATTTGAGAAAATAAGAACAATTATGAGTCTTCCGTATTCTGCACTGCACAGTGTGTTCCAGACCAATACGTGTTAAGAAAACAGTAGTTCAAGATGTGGAGAAACGGTAAACTCATGTTTGATTATCTAACTGTAAATCCTGCCAGGCAGTCCTGCGAATG
Source organism: Rynchops niger (assembly GCA_013400035.1). Lineage (NCBI taxonomy): Eukaryota > Metazoa > Chordata > Aves > Charadriiformes > Laridae > Rynchops > Rynchops niger. The sequence continues at coordinate 351,560 of VXBH01000327.1, read as the reverse complement.
GGATGAAGCTATGGAAGAGGTAAGTATAACCTTAGGGTTTATCTTACAAGAGTTCCTGGTAGGATTAGTGAAGTGTCACAGCCAGCATAGAAGGCATTACTGAGATCTTCTTTGAAATATTGTATTTAATTATATTTCCTTCTTGTTTATACAGATTAATTTAGATTGAAAGAACAGAAAAGATTCCAAAGGATGACAGGCATGCATTAGCTTGTTTTAGGAGAATAAGACAGAGGCATGTGGTGCTTTTTTAACCTAGCAAAATGAAATTTCAAATGAGATATAACTGTTGCTGTTAAGTAATTTTGAGGGTAAGAAGGGAAAAAAACAACTCAGTTAAAGGTCAGTCAAAGCACAGAATAAATGAGTGTTAATGGCCAGTCTATAACTTTAGCATGCTTTATATTCAGATAAGATTTCTAGCAAGAAAAAAGAGGTTATGAATCTGCTTATGAGAGAATTAACATAATTTCTACTGCTATTTGGAAGTTGAAATAAATAGGTTACAGAAAGTTAGTGGTCCCAGGCATTGAGGTGCTGGAGCAGGTCCAGAGAAGGGCAATGAAGCTGGTGAGGGGTCTGGAGAACAAGTCTTATGAGGAGCGGCTGAGGGAGGTGGGATTGTTTAGCCTGGAGAAAAGGAGGCTGAGGGGAGACCTTATGTCTCTCGACTACCTGAAAGGAGGTTGTAGAGAAGTGGGGGTCAGTCTCTTCTCCCAAGTAACAGGTGATCAGACAAGAGGAAATGGCCTCAAGTTGCGCCAGGGGAGGTTTAGACTGGATATTTGGAAAAATTTCTTCACAGAAAGGGTTGTCAAGCATTGGAAGAGGATGCCCAGGGAAGTGGTTGAGTCCCCATCCCTGGAGGCATTTAAAAGACGTGTAGATGTGGTGCTCAGGGACGTGATTTAGTGGTGGACTTGGCAGTGTTAGGTTGGTGGTTGGACTTGATCTTAATGGTCTTTTCCAACCTAAATGATTCTATGAGTCTATGATTATATGCTTAACGTAAAGTGACCATTTGCATTTGGAGTCTGGAAAGTTCCTTACCTAAAAGAAACTGATTACTTAGTCCTGGTTCAAAGAAAGTGCCTCAGTCTTGCCTCCTGTCTCTTAATACTTGCTTATGCACGAATACCAGGACCTAGACAGGATTACCAATTGCTACTGACCCCATTCTGGGGCAAGTGGTGGCCTTTGTGGGTCCTTACACTGGATCTTATTTCAGCCAGTAATGTTGCAGAGTGATGGGAAGCGATGTCTGTCTTGGAGGTCTCAAGTCTCAACAAGCTGAACTTGAAGCCTTTCTTTTTTTGTTCCTTCAGAATTTATATTCTAGAGATATCAGTCACCGATGATAAAATGTGGGAGTCAGGATAGTACCACAGCTGTGGGATTGTTTGCAAGCACTCTTGGAAGCAGTAGAGGTGGGAGCTGAGACAAAGAGTAATTATTTTTTCTTTTCTAGAAGAGACGTTTCATTGGTGCAGATGAAGAAAAAGGAGCAGATAAAGAATACTGCTTTTTCCTTAAATCCTGAGGGAAACATCCCCAATAACATTCTTGGAACGCTGTTAGATGGATTGAATTTGCTGGCTGTAGATGGTGTGAGGAGCTATATTGCCCAGGCAGGGGAATACGGACATTATGGGTGAAAGCTTATTCGCTTTTTGCCTATGTAAAACAGGCAGAACTCAGCCTTAGCCTGTTCTTGCAAATATCATTGCTGACCTGGAGGAAAAACAGAAAATCCCTTGACATTAATATTTTTTTGGTCCAAAAACTAACTCGGTTCATTTGCCCTGAAGCAGAAGGGCACAGAGTACTTAGTCCTAGCTCCAGGGAGAGCTCCTTGGTCCAGATGCAATACTCTGTGTAAGCCATCCCTCTTACATATGCAGGATCATGAGAGCCAAGGCTGCTTTGCCACTCAAGTGTCCCCATTTCTTTTTCATATCCTCAATCTCGTTATTCTTCCCTTTCATAGCTGTCAATGGAGGCCAGCTGGCTCCATATTCAGGGTCTAATTACTGGCAGGGACAGTGGTTCTCAGCCCACAAGGCTGGAGACCTTCTAACCACTGCAGCTGGAGTTTGCCACTTGGCGGAAGTGTCACCCTTCACTATACGATAGGTTTTCCTCCTGCCTTCTTGTCATACATACTTTATTAATGGTTTTCATCAGATCATTCTTTGGTAACAGAGATGTGACAAGTCATCAGGAATTTTTGGGTCTCTTCCAATTTGTAAAGAAAATTGGTCCCTAGCAGGTATTGTTGTCTCTCTTTTGTCTATACCTTAATATTTTGCAGGTGTCCTCTGCATTCTTTTCCAGTATAGCTCTACTCTACTGACATTCGTATGATTTTCCTTCACTCCCTAACTTCCTTATCTGATCTCAGTCTGTGTGATTCTTACTCGCTATTCTTTTTTCCCAGAACTAGTTCTTAGGCTGAGATTCTCTCTTTCCTTTCCACATCTCTCTCTTTCTGTTCTCAACATCAATCCATCTCACTTAAACAATTCCTGCCTTGTCTCCGTCACCTTGGTTCCCAGTTTCTTTGCCCAGTTTATCACAATGTCACCAATGAAAGCTTCCCTCTCTGATTAGGTGCACCTTTCCCAGCATCCTTTCATTGACCCAAAACCCTATTGACTCTCCCCAGCATCATTAGCTGTAAATGCCACTGTCTGTTCCCGGCTCTTTTACACACTGTGACTCCTTTTAAAAAAAGACTGCTCCCCAGCCTTCTTACCTTTATATCTGTAAAACCCCACTGATGTTTCACAACCAGCACTCTTCCTTCCCACAACCTCCACTTCCTTGCACTTCTCTCTCCTTCCAGTCTCCTGGAATTCAGCAGTTGCCATAAAATTTCATTGCCTGCACTGATAGCATTGAGCTATTTTTGTGCCTAGAGGTAGGGGAAATAGAATGAGTTGTTCTGCTTAGTTGAAGTTTGATCAATGCTATATATTGCGAGAAATTATGGTATATAGAGAGGACAGAGTCTTTGCAGATGTTTAGAAATTAAAAGGTGATGCTCTTTTTGAACATAAGCTCGTTGCATTTTTTATGTTTCATCGTAGGTCAGCCTAGATGCAGATCAGAAATATATCTGGTGATTTCCTTCCATTCACTCCAGCTTCACAGTGGACTGTTTGGCCTTCGTGTGAATGGTTAAAAGCTCAATAAACAGTTGGTAAAGTCAAACAAGAGCTGTGTATAACTTGTAGGATAGATATACTTCAATTTTGCCTCTAGACCATGACAATCATGTCACAAGCTGCTGTCAGAAAGGTCAAAGAGGGAGGAAAAAGATACACCCCAAATACACACAGAGGTTCGGAAACGTTTGCAGTAGTTACACACTGTTTTCTGGCTTGCAACATTTGCATGGTACTACAGCAAAACCACACGTACATAGTTTCTCTGATAACTCAGCGTCATTCTGGGCAGAATGAACCAAGCCCAGTGCTGGTGTGAGCAGTCAAAATACTGGTGATGACCATAAGTGTACAACTTTCAGCAGGACTGAAGTGTACTTAATGTACTTGACCTGCGGTGAAGTTACTGACAGACGTGTATGCAAATTACATATCTATTAACTATTATGTGCACCTGAATACACGGTTATTTTCTAAACTCATGTACATACAGAGACAGTAAAAGAGCCTTATCTCATTCAACACTCTCCTTTACATGGACCTGTACCGCTCGTACCATGGCTGGACTACAGTCAGGACTGAGGTCTCCACTTCAGAGTGGTCTAATTGATGGTCCCATTGCTCCTGGATGATTTTGCACCATTTCAAGCGTTATAAACCATATTCACCATCAAATCCCAAAATAAACACTGTAATATAATTCAGGTCCTGATTGTCAAGAGGTTAGGCGGCCTTGCTCTAGTTATTACTTCAGTTAAATACTGTAATAATAGCATTCTTTCTATTGCAGGCAGTTGAGTGGGTGTATATGTAGCAATTGCCTAAGTGGGTAGAATTTGCACAGATGAAAATGAAGTAGATGAGCTGTAATACCAAGTGTGGGTGACATGCCTCCTTTATACACCCTTTCAGCTTGCCCACGTAGGATGTACACACCAAACAAGACAGCCTTCTGAAAGGTTTGAGGGTCATAAAACCTTACAGGAGCATAGGTTTTGCTGAATGGATCTGTCTAGGATGCCTTATGCTTCAGGAATTTAAGAGAAAAGTGCTCAACACGACATTCTTTGGTTTTGTGGAGGTTTTTTTCCTAACATCTTCTCGTGTATTATCAAATAATTTTCATTTGGACATTTATGAACTTGTAACTTCAAATACTCTGCCTAAAATGAAAATGTTATAAATGCTTTCTTCTGCATCATTAAGAAAATGCATCATTCTGCATCAATATACAAATTATAATCTTGACTAAACCACAGCAGATAGTAAAGGTTAAAGCTTGATTGAGTTTTTTGAGAATCTGAACGTTAGAGAGCACACTTCTTCTCATAGGGGAATATATTTACAGACAAATGAGAAAATATTGTAACTACATTCCAGATTGCAGGAGTGTTTCATTCTTAAATAAAAACAAAAAACGCAGCCAGAAGTGTGACAAACCTCATTTGTTGATTGATGAGAAATCAGAAGCGGTAGTCAAGTTTCTTACTTGGGCAGTTTTTCTTATGATATAAAGTAAAACAGATTAATGCCTGCATAACATGCGTGGTCCAGTGTCACTGAGACATTTGAACCATGTCTTCAGTAAGCCACCCTTTCACACAGACAATAGCAAAACATTTAGACTGTTTTATATTTTCATATATTTGAGACTAGAATTTAGTATCACTGGTGGCCCAGACTTTTCTGTCTCTAAAAGACAGAAGAACTGAATTCAGCCCTACCTGATAGATTAAACCAGAGAAGGGCAATGACGATGATTTCTGGTATCACTCCACAGACAAAATCCTTCTATTCTAGGAAGTAGAGGGGCAACCCTCTATGGCCAGAGCAGAGAATCATGAGGAGAGGACTGGAAAGGATCAGGACACCTCAGGAGGTGATCAGGTCCATCCCCTTGCTTAAGGCAGTGCCTCCTATGTCGGTGTCTTCATAGATGTTTGTCTATATCAGTCTACAAAAAATCTGGCAATAGATATTACCCCACAACACTACAAGATTATTATTATTATTATTTTGTAATGAGTCTTCTGTAAAGCAAACAGACATATCAGAAGACAGAGGATTGGTCTGTTGGGAGGGATTGAAAGATGATGAATTAAAGCACTTTAATGTTCCATTAAAATCAGTAGTAATCACAGATGCACATCTATTTTCTTTCTTGCAATTTTAGATGTTCAGTTCCTGGTGCATGAAAAAAATATTAGGAGCTCTTCAGGAGTATATAAAATGAACTAATCTTTGCAATAAAACAATAATAAATCATGATTTCAAGTAATTTTGCAAAAGCAATGCTATTAAGTGAAAGGAATCTGAAAAATGGGTGGGGGGGAATTAAGCTTATATTTTAGTAATAAGAAAATGAATCCTAACTATGTTACTTTCTTAATTAGACTGCTTTAAACCATTTTTCTCCCCTGCATATCTTTCAGTCCCCTTTTCCTTTCAAAAGAAGTACCAAAATGCTTCTTGAACTTAGTTATTTTTTCTAGATTTTCAATTTCTAGAATTTCAATGATCAGCCACACTTTGTACCTCATCAAACTAGGATTTTTCAAGACCTCACTGACTAGTAAGGAATTAAATTGCTGATTTACAACACACTGACTTTATTCTGTCTTAGATTTACTGGTATCTAAGGTTACGTATGTAGCTGCAATGGCTACTAATAAAAACTTTAAAAAAAAAATTTAGCTCAATGTGTTTCTACAATAGAGCCATCCATGAAGGAAAAAATATAATCTTTTGCACAGTCGTGTTTCAGAATAGAATCTGAATTCAGTAGACATGCTGCAGTGTATTAAACTGCATTTAAGCTGATTTTACTCTGCATTTAAACTGGTTTTACTTTATTCACTGTGCCACAGATATTTCTAATAGCACTGCCAATTCAACAGAGCAAGATCCTTGGTTCTCATCCACACTTGAGCTCATTTTACCCTACCCTAGCAGCGTAAGGACACCTGAAAAGCTGCCTACTATTCATATATCTCTTGGGCTTTTTCACAGTCTTAGAGATGGGTCAAAAGTAAGTATTCTCTAAAAATATGTAATTCATATTTAAAATGCAGTTCATTTTTTAAAATATTATTGTATTTTCATACAGATTCATTCTCATGCCTACCATGTGAATGTGCCTATGCTGAGCCACCTGGAATCAAATCACTTGAATCACAAAAATCATCCTTCTTCTCGTCTTTCCTTCTGAGGGTGTTCTGTAATAAGTATTGTTTCCCCCTGTTTGAGGATTGAACTGATTTCCTTTTCCTGTCTGGATAACTAGAGTTTTTTTCCAGAGTTCATGAAGTGATTTCCTGGAAGATATTTCCAGATAAGGAGTCTGAGCCACAGAAAAGTCTATTCAAGTTGTTGACCAGTAGGAGCTAAGATGGCGTTTCCAGTTAAGGATGCTAGCCTTCATCTGGACAAAGCACTTTAATGTAGTTCTGTTTCTTTTGTACCTGGTTACTGGAAGATAGATAGGAGGTAAGAAGGACTGGCCAGAGATATTCTCATCACCAATTGCCAGTTTTGCCCTTGAGAAAATTATGGAATCTTGGTCAATCCGATAAATTCTTGCATGTAGTGATTAAAACTGTACTTGATAATTTAGCGCGCATATTCCCTGACACTTTATTCTGGATGAAACAGAAAGAAGAACTAAGTAAGTGGGTTTCATGTGAAATTTCACTGTCTTTTTCAGTGATAAATCCCAAGAGTTTGACTTTTTCTTTCCAAATTACTAGCACAGAACTCTGTGGTGCTCTTCCATCCCAATCCATGGATGCTTGACATAACGTCTCAAATGGCTGCTCAGCTGCATTCGTAGAATCCTTGTTCTTCCCTTGTGAAAGAAGTGCTCACTATCTATCAAAATGCATCCATGAAATTTATTTCAAAAAATACACCAGCTTACCAGTCTAATGTGTTCTTGGACCTTTCCATCTGCTCAATTATTTTTTTTAATCATCCTGAACTCTCGGTTAGAATTGAAGGAGTCTACCATTTTTTTAGGTCAGTCAAGAACTATATCATCTGGTAGCTCATCTGGTAGTTAACTTGGGGCACTGTATGGCATTTCTATTTTTCAATATTTCCACAAATATATATATTTCAATATTTTCATATCTAATTATACACAACTTTTTTAAGGGATTAGCCAACTTGTTCACATCTGTAAAAGACTGTCACTTGGCAAGGCCTGATGTCAGTATTCACAGCCTTCCTGGATCCACCTTTTGAGCCCTGGAAATGTATTCATCATTCCATGTATTACAGAATCACAGAATGGTAGTGTTGGAAGGGACCTCTGGAGATCATCTAGTCCACCCCCCCTGCCAGAGCAGGGTCACCTACAGCAGGTTGCACAGGAACGCGTCCAGGTGGATTTTTAATGTCTCCAGAGATGGAGACCCCACCACCTCTCTGGGCAACCTGTTCCAGTGCTCTGACACACTCAAAGTAAAGAAGTTCCTCCTCATGTTTCGGTGCAACTTCCTATGTTCAAGTTTGTGCCCATTACCTCTTGTCCTGTTGCCAGGCACCACTGGAAAGAGCCTATTCAGGAAGATGTTTTCCCAGATGATAACAGCTGCCATGAGGTTTGAAGAGATCAAGACCAGCATGACTGCTTCTTCAAATGTAGTATTCTTTTTTGTTTCAGTACCTCTGAGACAAATTTTTCCCAGATGTTAAAATTTGATCAGAGAATTAAATTACCTCTGCTCTTTTCTAAACCTTGCAAGTCTGAGGACGAGGTGTATGTTGCAGATATGCAGAAAGCCATCTCTTTTTACCTCCTCAACACTATTTTTTTCAAATGGCCTGGGAAGCTGATCATGTTAGCAGCCAAGAAATCCAGAGGTACAGTCATCTCCACATCGAGAAAGCGTAACTAAGGAGCAGATTGCATCCAGGCTTGTTATGACACTGCTAAGGTGGATGTAAGCGTCCTCTGTCATCACAGCCCACACCACCGGAGTTCAAGTTGCATCTGTGGTCTCCGTGTACTGAGGATGTGTACCGACTTTCTCACATTGCCCACGTCCCATCTGTAATTGCATCCATACTGCTTCCGACCACCCTGCCACTACTGAGCCCTGTGGAAGGACTTCCACTGGTGATAAAGGCTTCCACATTTCTTATTTGCCTCAGGGTTTATAAAACCCATCACTCAGTAAGTGTGAACAGCTCCTGAAGGTCTCTCATGAAGTTAATACACATATAAACAGCCACTTGGAAGTAAAAAAGAAAGTTATTTACCCCAGCTGCAGTCCTTTGAAATGTATTGCCTTTATGGATATTTACTTCTTGCCATTCTTCTTTTCATTCCGGAATCTACTAAGAGTATAGATTCCGGGATTTTGGCATCAGGAGAGAGCCTGGCTGATGCCAGACATTTTCCATCCCACAAACTCATGCAGTGGGCATGAAGGGAGCAGGAGGGATCATGACCTGCGTACTCTGTAAGACTGAAAACTCTTGAAGATCTGTCTGAAGACCAGCACACCAGCGTGCAAATGGGCACATGGATAGCACACACTTTGCTGCTGAGAATACCTAACAGTTGGCATAATCTGGCTAGCTTTGATACAGAAGAGAGGCTCAGGACTGTCTCATGTCAGAAACAGTCCTAGCTTACTGATCTTCGACAGACAAGGAAAAGTTTGTTCATCCTTAAGGAGTGAAATAATTCTGGTGGAAGCGTATAAAAAATACCTATATGCTTTAAAATGCTCTGTTATTACCTGTAATTGTTAGGTAAAAAATGAGTCCTAAAGAGTGCACTCCCTGATGATTTGGTCACGGTATTATAGATTTCATCTTGAATTAACATCCTCTTTCAGCTGCTGCCCTAGGCCTTGGGACTGCCTGTCTGCTCCGTGACTCAACCCCACAGCTGAGATCATTCTTGTTTCCAGCCATCAAGGGTACTGGTTGTCCACATAACTCCGAACCTAACAACTGACATTGCAAAAAAAATACCATTGCTCCTGGTAGGATGTCCTTACTCCGGTCATCCTCAGGTGGGAAGCTACTGAAATTTTTATTGTTTATATTTGAGAACACGTAGTTGAATTAATGAATCAAAGAGTACCTGAAAAAAAGATGTCCTTTTTAATTCCCCGAATCAGAAAAAATACACTAAAAATACATTTTCTTATGTTCTTTTCATTTTCTTTTGTTCTTATTAATTTTCATTGTATTCTTAAAGTATATATTTTAAGGTACTCTTAAAATTTGCTGAGAAGTGTCTATAGTTAAGTGCAGCTCTCATTACACTGATATTCTCTACAACATCATGAGCTACAGGTAGAATGCTAGATAGCCTACTCAGTTAATAGGAGTTTCAGAAGTTCTGCTTTAGAGCAATATAGTCCAAAGACCCCTAACAAAAGACTTGTCTCCTATACGCTGTAGCATTATCAGAACAGTCTCCTCGTCTGAATCATTCACCCAACAAGACAGTTCTGCCAAATGTGCAGTCCAAAGTAGCAGATAAGAAAAAAAAATAAAAGATTTGAGTAGAGTTTTATTTTCTTAGATTTCTTGCCTCAGTGGTGTGCCTCCATGTGATGATGGCTCAGTGAAAAAGCCATCTCCTGACCATCACAAATGTGGCCATTATGAGAAGCTGTAAAGTCATGGACTTCTTCAAGATTCAAGTTCCTTTTGTATCCTGGTCAGAACTTACCAGGATCATTAAAGTAAAAGTGAGAGAACAAACCACTAATTGATTTCACATCTGTGGGTCAAGACCATCTTTGAAACCAATAGCAATGCCATTTACCTAGACACTATAAGTCATAGAGCTGATATTAAAGTCATACTTCGTAAACAGTTTAATCAAAGTTATAACAAATAATTAACTCTTCCATTAACACCGCCCAGATGTGGAAATAACCTTATTAATCATCCTGGGTAGAGCAGTGCCTGTAAATAATATTGTGTAATAGTTGACATTGTATAGAGCCTTTCTGCATCAATTTATTTCATTTCCTTTATATATTTTACATATGTCTAGATACAGACTGAGCTTTTTGTTTTCATAAAAAAACCTATTTAAATACTAAGTTTTAGAATAACAATAGTACAGTGATGTTAAAAACAAAAGGATTTTTAGCACCTTTAGGGCCTTCATGCATCTGCACCCACTTGCACCAACTGTGTGTCCTATGACAGGAAAATTATACTATGTTCCTCTACTAAAGAGATCTGCTAATGTTGCAGTAGTGAGCCCAAGACTGGCAATTTGTGACTTTATATTAGCAAATCTTAATGTCCTTTCTATTTAGTGCTTGTTTGTATAAATTACTTGTAAATGATACGAAACCAGATTAAGATGTCCTAAGTGTTTTATATGCATTACAGATGTATTTCCCTGCCTGTTGAAATAATCTGTCGAAATTCCATGGGACTAGATGTATTTTAGTACAAGGTTACCGCTTCATATTCCACTCCTTCCATTTGTTAATGAAGATTTTCTTTTCCTCATCTTACGCAGAATGACTCCTAATGATTTAAAAGGGACATGTTAATTGCTTAGAGTTAAAGGTCTGGCACCAGATTCAGAAAAAGTAGCCTGCCTTACGTTTAAAGTTGGAGAAAGCTAGTAAAATGGTTATGCCCAGCATAAATGGAGGCTTTGAGGGAGGTTAGAGGCAGTTTCAAACAGAATTCATTACAATACAACAATTGGACATCTGGTAGGTTAGAAACTCCTCTTCTATTGACATGTTACTATTACTGCATAAAGCTTAAAGAAATCCTCAGGCACTTCTAAAAATCATGCATATGATGATAATTGCCACTTTTCCCAATTGGTTATGAAAATAAATCCATGGGTGGGAGGGTAAAATGTCTTTTTCATCTCTGACGTTGTATGCCATATGGCCACAAAAGGATGGTCAAGATTTTGAAAAAAAAATAGCAACTGTGGTCTGAAATGTTCAAAAGCATTGGCTGCTGAGACTCATAGTGTCCTGGTCTCAGAATATCCACCCTATTATCATCCTCCCCAATTATCACACCATATCCAAATTCTAAGCAGATTCACATAAAATTCAATGGAATTCCTGTAAAAAAAATCCAAGATATAGTGTAAAATTATAAAAATACAATGCAGAGACCTGAGAGGTCATCTTGTCCATTCCTGCTCTAAAGGAAGTTCAGCCACCTCTGATTCAAAGTCATTTTAAGAAAGCAGGCACCTCTGCAGTCCGGAGGAATCAGGATTCAATCCCATGACTTTCCCCTGTAATACTTAGGGTCTGCCACTAGAACCCATTAACTGGGAGTTTTTCCCTATTAATGTATTTCTTATCCTATGTATTTTCTTGCTTGCAAGAAAATGTTTGTAGTTCTTCAGACAATCTTAGGACCTTGGCTGGCAAAATCTTCCCTTGAATCCCATAGGAATCCCCTGTGGGATTCAAGCCCATATCTAGGCTTGAATTTGTAAAAGTGCATTTTTAAAGTTGCTCTTTGACCACCACTTTGATGATGGGTTCACAGATTTTTCTGACAAATGAATTTAAATATATCTGTAATTTCCTGATTAATTGTGTAGCCATAATACTAATACACAGGGTTGTTTTGCTTCCTTCTTTTCCCCAAAATGTATCTTACTGATTTCTGGGTTTGGGGACTTTTTTTAAGTCTTCTTTGCATTTTGTAACTGTGTGTTTTTCCTAAGTTATTTCAGAGAGATAGTAGTCAGTTCTTGAGTGTTCCTGCAGCCTTCGTGGACTTTCATGCAGCTCCGCTATGTGACAAGACACTGGTCTGAGTCCTTGCGTTCCTAGAAAGTAGTAGTTACTGCAGAAGGGCAGTGGCATCTCAAGAGTGACATCTCAAAGAGTATATATCTCCAAATATATTTTGGGGAAGGCTACAAGATTACATTTCATTCGTAATTGCTTAAAAGAGTTTTGAGTTTGGGTTTTTTTGGTCATCCTGAGATCATGGCAGTTTCTCAAGCAAGGTTCTTGATAAAGAGCAACTGATGGACTGATCTTGATATATCAGTAGAAATAAAACCAAATGAATGGTCACATCTTGCATGGATAGTTCTTCTCCAACATGTGATTTGTTACCAGAAGTGTGAACACAGTTCCCTCAGTTTTCACGAGCTAAATCTGGATTGCATTTTTAACTGCTTTTGATGAAATGCAATTCCAGAACTGTTTTGGGGTTTTTTTAGATCTCCTATAAATTCACAAACACATTTCTCATGCTATTATTTTTCTTCAGAAATTATGATCAGGAATAAGATTAATATCTACTGAAAATATCTTTTAAGTTCTGTAATCATAATTTCGATAATGGTGCGATGTGAGGTTTTTGTACACAGCTCCACTTTCTTTTCCTTTCCTGCTTGAAGAACACTGTTTTGATTTGTAAATTCCCTCTTCCTTGTAACGTAATGGTAATGAATTTAATGGTAAGTATTTTTTATTGTCTTTTTTATTCTCAGTAAATAGCATTTAAAATTAATTGCTCGGTAAAACCAAACACAGACAACTTACTCAGGAGTACAAATAAGAGATACTTCATTTGCCATATAAACAAACCACATCAGAGTTTTGAACAAATGAACCCCAACAGAAAAAAGCAACAAGCAATCCTTTTTTTAAAAAAAATGGGATTTTTAACGTTTGGCAAAAAGGCTGATCTGGTTGATAATTTTTTTCTGCTCAAAGAAAATATGTAAGCTGAGTTATGCTTCCTCGGTGGTTTTCTTTTTATATTTTTCCTTAGCCTGTAGAGAAACTGCAAGAGACCTGAGGCTGCCTGATTGCTCAGAACTGCATCAGAGTCCAATGTCTCCTGTCCATGGAGGACCTATGGTCACCCTCTCTAGGGAGAACAAAGACCCTGAGGTACAGCTAGGGATTTTCTTTACCCAGGCAAGAGGAGTAATGTTTCTGATGCAATGCTTTTATCCTACCCAATCTTACTTAGACAAGAGAAAAATTTTGCAGCTAGTCCAGAGTGGATATCTCTCTGGTATTCAGCCCAAACCTTAACATTGTAACAGTCTCTATTCAAACTCTGAATTTTAGCCAAACCCCATAAAGTTTATTGTAAAGCCACCAGAATTTTATCTGTATTGAAGAGTTTAAAAACTATAGGGATCAAATGTGTACAACAGTAAAATACTTAACTTCATCTCTCCTTCTCTTACTCCTTTTAAAATGTATCTGTTTCTGGCTACCCACTGAATTAACTACTCTTCTTCTAATTCTGTTTTCAGATAGCTCCCTTTTGATTTTCCAAATCTTTTGAGGGATTCAGAACAGTAGTTCACAGCCTTTTGGATTCTGGTAGCTAATTCAAGCAGGAGATGAGTCAGTAACCAACCACGGTTGGTTCACTAGGTGACATCCTTCTTGCGAAAAGCAAGATGTCCAAAAGGTAGTCTATGTGTCCAAATCAAACTTGCTTTGTTGCAACATCTTTTTCTGAAACCTTCCCAATGGTTAAGTTTCCTCAGCCTCTCTTATCAAGGAGAGATGGATCAAACAGATCTACACATGTAAAATTAGGTGGGATAAATATTGTTGTCTTTCTGTTTCATTTCTGCTGTGCTCAGCAGAGATGAAACTTGTACTTTCCAGGAAAATAAACAAGCCTTCAGTGTGAAGAAAAGCCCTAATAGGAACAAGCTATTCAACTCCCATTTTTAATATATCAACATAGAACTGAAAAGAGTAAGGGGCGCAAATCCATTCTGCATAAATCTCAGGTACAGGCAGATGGCTACCGAAAAAGCCCACAGAGCATCTACTCCACTTGCAACGACACATGACACTTCCACATCACCGAGCTTAAGAATTTTAATAAGAGGTCAAGAGCCATAGCAATTAAGTGTCACAGGACAAGAACAGGACAGATTAAGGGAGTTGTCAATGACAGAGTTATCTGCAACAGGAAGGAATTTGTTGAAGAAAACTCCCAGATGGTGGGAAAAACCTGTTGTCCCTGAAAAACTGACTTAGGGAAAAATTCTCTGTTGGCTGCAATTCTGGCAAACCAGATTAATGGTGAGCATATAAGCAGTGTACACCACAAACACACCTCGGCAGTTTTAATGTCAATAGAAACACAAAGAGATTTTGTCCTACAAGCCCAGCGTTAGAAAAGGTTGGGGGGCGAAGGAAGAGGGGGAAAGATTAGGAAAAGGGGAGAAGAGCCTCCTGCCCTGCTCCAAAGACAAGGCAGAAGCCCACACATGAGATCAATGTAATGTTTGCATTCTGTTACACAAATGTAAATAAAGCTTGCCGGTTTGGAGGTAGTAACACATGCAAGATATAAGAACTTAATTTTCTCTCCAAGGATCTTCTATATGTTCTTTCTGAAAATCTTTTAAACTCAGTTTTAAAACCCTTTAGGTTTTTCACACTTAGGACTTTATTTAGGACATTATTCCAGAGCTTGGTTTTCAGATACAGTTTGCAGTTTACATGTATTTTATCTCGTGCCAATATTGTCCCTTAACTTAAATAAATCTCCTTCATGTTTAACTCTACATGTGGGGTTTTTTTTCTTTATTTAATCTGGATCAAAAGGTCATATACTTTAAGCAGATGAAATTAAATTCCTCACCCTTCCTTGTGTTTTATCTCAGCCTCTCCGGTGATAACCCATGTATTGCAACTGGCTGCAACATTCACTTCAACCTGTATGTTGCTAGCAGATTTTTGTTGTCAATCTAGCTGTAAATCTCGGGGCAGATACTGGGGCATCTTGGTCTATATTTGGTTAGAATATTTTTCTTGAAAGCAAGGTGAAATCTCACTGGATCCCTTCCCTGTAGCTTCACCACTTATGTCTGATGCTATTTGCCAGTGGTGTGTTCTATGCTACCTCTCCTTCTTTTCTGTCTTCAGAGTCTGTTTTACCCCAGTGTGACATCTAAATAGTATCTAAAAGGACAGGACTGAGAACCCAGTTATGCTAAGTACCAGATAAACACAAAAAGGTCTGCACCTGATCCAGAGAGAAAGTGGAAGGCATTCTCAGAGAAAGCAGTGGGGGGGAAGTAATAATAGTAATAGACCTTTTAGTAGGCCAAATTACACATTATACATTAAGTTTCTATCCAAGTTAGGCCACAAGGCAATGTTAAAGTAGAGAAAACCAAAGGCTGTAAGCAAGAACTGTAGAAATGGTGGACCTCTCACCTCTGGCAGCACTGACTACAGGGTGTAATGTTAGACTGGTTAAGATAAACACAGAGTAAGAAAATCAAGTTAAAGTCAGATCTCATTGCCAAGATAAGATATGACGAGTTACGTATATCTGCCTTCTCTACTTTTAATGCAGTTTCATTTTAGCAGTAAGATTATAAAGGAAGGGCTTGTCTTTGAGGCACAGCTCTCTGGTGTTTATCCTGATACTCCTGAGCCTGTGTTTATCCTGGTCCTCCCACCTGGAGGTGCAACGAGACCTTCGCTTTGCACCCTATTGTCTTGAAGTTTAGGCAATGTTCATCCCTAAGAGACCGGCCTCTTGTATATGTCTCTTAACAACTTAGAATTTTCAGTATTAAGATTCCTATCTGTCAATTAAATTTTTAAATGTTATTAGGGAGATACTTTCCTTTCTGGTAACATTTGTACTGATTTAATTTATTCCCTGTATTAAGTGGTCAATATTTTCAATAAAAGTAGTTCAAAATCAGTTTTAGAGCCAGTTCCTTGAATAATTCACAGCACATTTTACTGATAAATTACAATGATTGAAAGCTGTTTGTTAGTGATTAGTTGCAAAGTGCTTTTTGAAGAAAGTTACATTTGAGTCACAAGGCAAAACAGAGATCCTGGCATTATCATTGATGGTTGTTTGAAATCATTACCTGAATGTTTAGTGGCAATCAAAAAACAAGACAGAGGGTGTCATTTTGTGACCATACAAAAATATGATGCACTCAAAGGTTGAGTAATTTGTGTAGTTTGTATAACCATATCTCACAAGGGCATAGTCAAGTTAGAAAGGATATAAAGGCAACTCAAATGATAAGAGAATGAAACAGCTATCTTTTGAGGAGGCACAAAAACCTGAGAGTCCTCAGTTTTCAGAGGAGAAGGCTGAGAGGAATGTGGTTGAGGTTTATCCTGTCATGAAGGCAGCAGGAAAGGTGAACAGAGAACTGTTCAGCATAGAATCATGGAATGGTTTAGGTTGGAAGGGACCTTAAATAAAGATAAAAGGAAATACTTGATTACACAGCAGACAGTGACTTCTGGAATTTGCTACCAAGAAGCTCATAAAGGCAGAGGGTGTCAATAGGTTCAAAAAGGGATTAGACAAAGTCATGAATAACTGGTCCTTAAAGAGGTGCAAAAAAATGACAGGCAGAAATGTACCTTTAACACTCCTAACATGTTTCTGCATGCTATGGAAATACACAGGCAAAAGACTGCAGAAAATGGCCAGGCTCGCATGGCCTTCCTGAATAGCATCGCCTATTGCCTCTCTCAGAGCATATTGGGCTCACTGGAATCACTGGTCTGTTGTAGTACGGCATGTCTTACGTTCTTAAGGAAAAATGTTTTGTTTGTGCCCTGTTCTAGATGCGCCCCTTTTCTGTTAATGAATACGATTCCCCTTCCTGGTATTAAAGAAATCTTTGTGTTTAAGGTAATATAAATTCATTGGTCTACTTTTTACAGATATCAGCTGAAACTGAGTGAATCTATAATATAATATTATATAGTAAACAATCTATTCTTGATGGCTATATACTGTAAGCATACTATATTAAACTACTTGAGATATGTTAATAGAAGTATGGATAAAGAAGGGATAAAGGCTGAAATAAAAACAGGTCCTAGGGCAGACTGTAGAAATGATGGACGTGTCAGTTCTAATAACCGGAGATGAAGATGCATACAAAATTAATTATTGCTAGATTATCTATGCCTTGTCCTGAAATAGCAATACAATCACATATCTGATGAGCAGACTGACAGAAGAATCAAACATACCAAATATATGCAGATTAGTAGCACCGTGCCAAACTTGGTTCACCTGCAAAAATAAAAATGTCCCTGTAATTCTACAGAAACGTAGAATTACAGGATTTTAAACCCAGAGGTTATTTCATAGACAAGCATGGCATGTTTCTAAGCTGGCGTCAGTTTGCAAAGGGAAAATATGTATGTCATAAAGACATAAGCTCATGCTGTAAAAGACAAGTCTGTTTTGCTCTCTCGAGGAATCACAAGGCAGAAGACAGAACACAGGCAGCTTTCTAACCGATCCAGCCACTTGGATGGACAACAGGCTCTCTCATATACACATAGCAGATTATAGAGAGACCCGCAATAGCTCTCACTCTACAGGTTTGGTCATGTTTCATCACTCAGAGAGATTTTACAAGTGGTATATACATAGCTCAAGAGTACTCAGCAATTATTTATTGGCTAACACAAAGGATAAATAGCTGGGACTAACATGCAACTAAGCTAAACATGCTTAACATGCTTAAGTATGCTCATCATTGCCTTCCAATTCTCTATTTTTTTCTTGCTATTTTCTCTCCCTCAGTTACTAGCAATTATCACCTCAATAATTACACTTCGCCCATGTGATTACTTTTCTTATCTTACATGGCTATAGCTCAGGTACAGTCTTGCAGCTCAAAAACAACCTTCTCGAAGCTCTAAGCCACAGATGTGATGCACCAAACTGGACTCTAGGTCACAGAGAGCTGAGTCTGAATCCTCAGACTGAATTACACCTCCTGTCTGGGTCATTCTTTGAGTAAATTGGCTCTGGACTCCTCTTGCTTCTGCCAAAGCTATGCTGTCACCTTTTTCTTTTGCACAGTTCTTAAAACCTGTATTTGCCTTTTCTGCTTGTACACAGTGGTGTGGCATGATTTAATTACTGTATATGAAATCCATTTGTTATGCTGATATACAAGGTTATTTAAAACAGTTCGTATTTTTGCTTGCAACTCTGACATCAAATGATTGTAAAAATAATTAAGTAATTAATTCTTCCAGCTGACGGTAGCTGTGTCTGAATCAAGCATAAGTGAAATACTGAACAGAAAAATGGAAAATCCATTCTGTATATTGCGGTATGGAGGCGGTGACTGAATTTAGATTACAAATTCAGGCACTAATCATCTTATTTACCCCAGAAGTATTTACCTGCTATCCTGCTGATAAAGCAATTAGCTGCCGAGTGGCAGAGCCAGCCTGTGCTAATGTAGAAATCAACTGTGATCCATAAGAACAGCATTGTGGTAATAAGCAATAAGCAAAGGTCCTTCCAGTGCGGTTTCTGCATCACACTGTTCACAAACAGTCAGGTGCTCAGAATGCAATACTTCCAATAACAGCTTCAGGCAAGGCATCCTGCAGTGGAACTCCTCACAACATGCTGAGGGCATGGTACATGAAAGTATACATTAGTCAATATTCAGCGAGCAGTCAAGAATTAAATATTTCAGCAATTATCATTGAACCTTGGCAGTCAAACATTTCAGAATGCCACTGCGGTCAAAATGCTGTGAAGACAAACCAAGAGCATAGCATATGGCATGCTTTGCTCGTGTAATGCGCATTTTATTACAGAGGTCTAGAATTTGTTAATTATATTGCTTCTATGACATTTGTGTAGTTATTACAAGCCAATTCAATAACAGCTTTTTTAGCACCAGTTTGTATAATTCATGAATACATGAATATATGTACCGTGTTATCATTTGGAATTTAAATTCACACATAAAAATAACAACAAAATAAATGAGCACATGAAGGAAGTAAGAATAATTTTCAAGTTAGAAAATTGACAAGATGAATATGAAATCATCACACGGCTGAGCACAAGACATTGTCCTAGCATCACCCATTTTTGTGATCAAACTTTTCATTTCACTTTGCAAAGAAGCTGCTTCAGAAATGGGTGCACCTGAGATTTTATTTGTCTCTTGGCCTATGCACAACACGGTGTTCGGGCATACAATACAGTCAAGAGCAGGCAGCTACTTTGTATTAGAGATATTAAAATTCATGTTTAACTTCTCTGGTTGTCGTGATTAAAAAGAAGCAGGCATTGCACATGCACGTCCGAAGAGGAAGGTGACCAAAGAAATTTGCACTTAATTCAGAAATGTAGAAGCAAAAAAAGACTCCTCATAAAAAGGGCAATTCTAAAAGCAAAACACACACACACAATTTCCAAATTCTTTAAAAAAAAAACACCTGGTAAAGAAAGGCAATCTATCTGTGGACAGTCCTTTTGTTTGTTTTCTGGGTAGCAGTGGGACTTTCATTTCCTGCAGTCTGAAAGCCTCACGTGAGACTGCACTTCCATTTTCAGCTTAAAAAGCAAGAATTCTTACAGACTTCCTGCAGCGTCTTCTGAAGCTTACAAAGAAGAAGACTGAACAGTTACAGGCTTTACATTCTCTTGGATTTTGTGACATTTTAGCAATATTCAGCAGATGCCGAGGGTTCTGCCAGCTCAAAGAAATACTTTTTCCAGAAAAATACCTAATATATGTTTCTCTTGGAAGGAGATATAATAACTAGATGATACTGGACAGTCCCTTTTGTACAAAAAAAATCTGTTGGCAGAGAACATCTCTTATATCTAATTCCTAATAAAAAGCAACTGTAAAGACCAGGAAACATTTTTATTTTTAAATAAAAAAGCTATTTAAAAAGAAGTTATAGTCACTCATTACATAGTGCTTCACATTTTAAATAGAGGTGATTTTAAAGAACGTTTCCAATGTTGTTCAGGAAGTGCAAGTTCTAAAAGACAAAAATATTCTCGTGGAAATTCAAGGGGTTTTTAGAAGAAATCTTCCTTGTCTCCTAAATTCCAGCAAAATTTTTTTTCTTTTTTTTGTTTTGGACACACTGTTAGACATGCTTTTAATTAATCTGGGCTGCTAGAGAGTTCAGAAGTATATTTGGCTTTGAAAAGATTTTGGTCTATTTGAGTTTTTGAAATGACATATCATGGACTTCCCTTTCAGCAAAAGACTGTACTTTTTAAATGTTTGTCCCCAGATCAGGAGAAAAAAAAAGATAAAAAAATGAAAATAAAAGTAAAAGTAAATGGTAGAAATTAAAGCCTATTTTCTGACCAGCTGTGGTATAAAATAAGTAGTAAAATACATATGTCGCTATAAACCTGCAAGAATATTAATTTGGAAATTTGAAGTCAAAATTGCTTTAAAAGCACTCTACTAACAAACCCAAAGGGATGTTCTGAATCAGTTTCTCAGGGCAGCAGGTTACAGCCCAGTGCACTGTAAGATCTTTCTTTGTTTTTAGCTTCTGAATGCCGAGTTCAAAGCTGCACAGTTGTCCTGCAAGTGCTGTTCCAAAATGATTGAAGCCAAAAGTAGCCTGGGATGGAGCCCAGGACAGCTAACAGAGGTTACAACTTCGAATGTCACTAATAAATAGTAGGATTTACTGTGCTAAGGAGCAGGGATGAAGACGTGTTAGGGGAAAAAAGAAAGCGAGAGGTAATAAAATAACACGGCCAAGGCTTGGCAGGTAAAAGGAGCTGAAGTAAATGAATCCTACTGGGAACTGATAAGCAGCAGAAACTCTAATCATTTCCCTGCAGTCACTGTAGTAACACCCGATATTATGCCTCTATCAGCAAAGATGTTTGAAAGCCACTGGCAAAATACCTCCTGTTTGCAGAGCTGCATGAGCTACCCGTGCTGTGGTATGGACAGCCCAAATCCCACTGACAACAGCAAGGGAGATGAGTGAACGCCACAGTGAAAAATCACTTACTACGGTTTTTCTTTAAGTGCTGAACGTGAAGCATCTGTATGCACAGAACTGCTCTGGAAGGAAAAATAAATTCACGAACTGACACGCTGTGCAGCTGGTGTCTGGCTTTACATCTCTTCTTATTCTGGCCTGGACACTACAGGAATTCTTGCAAAATCTATTGAAATGCCATAAAGATGGTGTTTCCAGGATAGTCTGCTCATGTCGGATTTATTTGCATTTTAAAAATCAGTTTGGTAGTCTGTTCTCTCATCACCTACATACGGGTGCCTGAAGATTAGCAAGGATGTCACCTGCAGGCTTTTCTATCAGCTATTGCACAGCCGACGTTTCCCAGATTCTGAAACGTCCCTTGATTTATCTGATACCATGGATTCAAATGATACCTTGCCCAGAGCATCCCACGGTACTTGCACGTTATATGAAAGGTCCTGCTTTCTTCTCAGATCTTTCCTCTTCTTTGAAGTCCCTTATTTATGCCTTTGAAGCCACCTGTTGTGTGCACAAGTGCCATGGCCCCTCTTTTTTCCACCCGCTGCTCCAACTACTCAGTCAACAGAAACCCCCCCTATGCTTGTCACTATATCAGGACCCTCCTGTACCCTCAAACCGAGCCTCAGAAGCCAAGAGACCAGCTCTCAGGCAGGAGAAGCTGCTCCCCTTCAAGGCTGGTATTAACCTGCATTGAGAGTGCTTCTGCTCAGATCCTTCCAGCCTCCACTCTGGCCTCTTCCACCATCTGCCCCAAAGCTCAGGAGAGCAGCATCATGTGAAGCATCACAGGGGAGCCTGCTGGGACCTCCCTATCCAGCCCGTCTCACTGGTGGTGGCCTGGATTCAGCTCTAGTGCAGCCACCCCTCTCCTAGCCCCAGGGTTCACACTACCAACCTTCTTCTGGGAGAGGACGACCTGCAAACTAACATGTAATGCCATCCGAGCGACATGCTGAATGGGTGCCATCAGCAGCTTACTGTGGCTGGAAGAGGCTCTAAAGGAGAGGCAGGGATGAGCAAGGTCTGGGCAGCTGGCTGTGCCCATCTTCACATACAGCTCTGGTTTTTTGTCTTCTTTCTTTCTGTACTAACCGTTCTTCCTTGTCAACACTGTCCTATTGCACTTCCTTCAGCTCCTGCTCCTCGGAGGAGACTGAAGAAGTGGCAAGGGGAGGTACTGAGCTACCTAGACTGTCCTTTTAATGGTCCTACAGAAACCCACCCATTTTTGAAATGCAGGTTAGACTGGACTAAGAGTCACTGTACAGGTAGGTCATCAGCACGTATTCCGGCACAGTTCTTCTGCAGTACCTACGGCACCATCGAAATTCCCCAACACTTAATGCTACTGGATTCACATTCAAAGTGTGAACTGAATGACCTTCTGAGCCCCAGCCAGCCTTCCTCCCCCAAACACCATGCCTGCTCTGAAGACTTCAAACCTTTCACGTGGCAGCAGTTGCTGTCTTAGTGTTCACTGCTCCCAGGGGAAATGTCAGGTGGGTGGAAAGCTCAGACTGATTGCTGTAACAGGCAGCGGGGAGTCAGTCAGGCTGTGGTCGAACTGTTGCCACAGCATCTTCCACGAGGCAGGCTGGACTGAAACGCCTGGCTCTGATAGTGATGGACTTCCTGCAAGACCTGTCTTCCCAGAACGCCTGCGACTGAACCGAGAGAGAGGACCTATTTCTGATGTCTCATGGAGAGGACCCATTTCTGATGTCTCATGTAGCTTTATAGTTACATTATCAGTTTTATGCTGTGCCTAGCATTGGAAGAAGTGAAACCCATAGCCAATTTTAACGCAATTCATTGTAAAACAATGAAGTGCGGCACTCACAATGCACTTCCTTTTGCTCTCAGAGGGAGCACAGACTCTGCTTAAAGAAACACGTTTTCTGTTTGCGTCAGCTCTGGTGTTCTGAGCGATGACAAGCAGCCTTCAGGGGCGGTCAGTGCTGACTTGGTATGTTGACTGCTCGATGAACCATCACTTCATTCAGTTAAAGAGCCCTCACGTTAGGACAAATATTGTCTCCTGTTCTTAATTCAACTCTTCAACCACTATTTTGTTTCCTTCATGGCCACAAACTGAAACCACAGCCCAGCCACCTAATTTCCTTTTGTCTCCAGTGCCCTGACGGGGAATGGTTCTGATCATCCAAAAGGGTACCATCCACACATCCTTATATTTTCCACAATCACCTTGCCTAAATATGGAAAGAATAAGCAAAAGAAAGGGACACACATTTTTTAACTGATTTATTTAAGATGTTTTTGACAAACTAATTTAAAAGTAAGAGGTCTGTAGTTTCTTGCTTAGTTTCACAATTCTGTATTTAGCATCACCCACTCTCCCGGGGCTCACCGTGCATGGCGGCAAGGTGGTATTTCTGGGAGCCCCTATCAAATAATGCCCATCGTCCTGGAGCCCTGGGCTTCAAGCTGTAACTGAGACATATAACGCAGACAAGATAAAATCTCTCTAGTTAGGCTTACAGCTTGTTTATTTGGGGGCTGGTGTTATCCAGAGTTGCTACCCACGGAGGTATCAGCACGACAACAGAGACTGGTTGAATACGTGTGATTCGCCATTAAGCTACTTTCTGTATTCTTACCACATCAGAGGTACAAAACTGATTTGTTTACATTGTCATTGCAAACCATCACAAAATTGATTTATGTTCTACTTTCTTCTTTAATTAGTTTTCTTCCAGAGCTTTCTTCTGATATTTCTTCCCAAACATAAAGCAAGGTAGAAGTTTCAGATATATGTTTTTTCTAGTCTGTGACTGTCACCTCCAGACATCATCTAATAAAATGAGGTTTTTTATTTCATATATTAAACCACATTATTTTTCTATATTTATATTTTATTATCAGGAATAGCATTCTTGTTTGACTGCAGATTCTTCCCCCTGTGCTAACTGTGCTACCTCTAGTAATTATTTATTGGTCTTATTTATTCCTCTTTCTTGGGTACTCCGACAACAGAATTAACTGCCCTAACAAACAAGGGCTTCACCTTCTAGCTAAAAAAGTAATTCGTACTTACAACTAATACTGTTTCCTTTTGAAATCAGTGGAAGTTTTTTGATAGATTTTAGTGAGGCTGTGGCCATTATCTATGAACTTCACACATATATATAAGAATACATATAAAACATACACACACACACACATATGGAATTGTCATATTGATTTCAGTAAGACATCTAGGGGTTCTCCGTTACATGTGGGATTAGGATACAGACTGGCACCCTGGAAATTGAAGCTTTTTTTTCCTTTTTTCTTCAAGCTCCACATGTTCGGCCAATACAGTGTCAGCACAAGCTTCCCTATACTGGTACTGTAACATGGACCTGTAAGGCCCACCTTAAGGGCCATGTAATTCAGTCTCCCTGCTTGTTAGCAAATCAAACAGGACAACAGCTGCAAACAGCTTATATGAAGATGGCAAATAGCTTAAATGAAGATGGCAACAGCCATTAGTCAAGGATTAAATTGGAAGCAAGATGTGCCATATTCTGTGCCACTTGCTAATACTCTGAATCACGCCGTCTCTCTTCTGATTGCCCGTAATCCCATTTTAATACTGTCTTTCAATTTATCTTTGCAGATACTGGTCCCTGTATCTCAACCCTTTCATAAGTCTATGTGTAATGCTTTAATGATTATATGTAAGACCCACAATATACATTTGTGAAATTTTACCTACATCAAGCTCTCCTATACTGTTCCTCTTCCTAAGAGCAAGAGAAGGTCTCAGTAGGTACTGCAGAGCTCCCTACATCGTTGGTTAACGTACACTGTTTGCGCACAGATTTGCTAATGGATAAGGATAGGATAAATTTACCAGCTGTGCTGTTTCTGATCGCTATAAAAGAGGATAAGGACTGTGAGATGATTGATGGCCCTAGAGGACACCTTCAGGCTTTATGCAGACCTCCTTGCTACAAGAAAGTGTGTCTTATCTCCTGATCTGCTTATCATGAGGCCAAACGTGTTTGGGCTATTATGGTTGTTTGCAGTAAACCTGGCAAAACTTAGCCACCGAGCCAAACCACTGTAAAAACAAGTCTGAAAGCTGACATCTCTTCCTTGTGGCTTTGCAAAGTGTTTGAGACCACAACCTTATACATCAGTAACACTGGAAGAAATCACCAGAGCCACAGCAGGGCCAGCACTGAGACAACCCCAGCCACCGGCAGCAACACAGATGGCAGCTGCCCAGACAGACAGTCTTTTTTTTTGCATCTGTTTGTTTTTCTGGTTTCTGGGGAATTTCCAGATACAAGCCTAGGGAAAAAAAAAACAAAAACAAAAACAAAACACACACCAAAAAAAAATCAAAAACACCAGCCACCATACATTTAATATTCAAATCATGTTTTAACATGAAAACTTATCCCTCTTTCTACAGCTACAGTATATTTGCTCTAGCATAACCAGGACAGGTTATTACCCTGGTATGGTGCTGATGAGAGACCAAACCCAGGAATTTTCTTCAGGTCTAAAATCTCTGCCTTGGACTTTTTAAGCTTTTTCTTTGCATAGACTTCATTTAGGCAAAATGTTTAAGGACTTGTAGGTTAAAAGAAACTGCTGCTAAAATCACACAACTGTGAATAATTTTATCATACAGTAGAGAGTTTTGCTTTTCCAAACACTGAAAGACTCCAGCAACTAGGGAAATCTTCCCCACTCACAATTCAAAACCTTTTTTGGCCAGCACCATGATCCCAAAACACATTCCCCCAGGCCTCTCTCAGGGTTACAAGCCACTGCTGCTAGGAGATACTGAAACATCCTTCTCTTGGTTGAATGGCAAGTCTCATCCACCCCCACATGCCACTTCTCAAATAAAGTACTGCCTCCCAAAGCAGTTGGACTCATCATTACGGTTTTGCATTTACCCTTGTTTTGGGGAATATAGTATTTCACCTTAAATGAAGAGCAGAGAACAAATCTACCGCTTACGTAAGATTTAGTGTAACTGAATTAGAAAAACCAAATCATCAGTGTGGGTTTCCAGTGGAAACAGCTCACACACCAACTGTGGTAGGACCTGATGTGATGCCCTGTCCAGTGAGCTCTGTCTTGTGTCTTGAATTGCATTCATGTGCCAAAGTCCTAGAAGTCTTAAAGGATGTAGAAAAATGGCCCAGGAAAAAGGACTAAGGATTCATCCTCTCCCCTCCCCTCCTCTGCCTTTTTTTAATTCAGAAGAAATGAGTGACCATGCCTGATCCAGACGAAACAGAGGCTTACAGGGCATCCTATAGGTCATATATCCAAACTGCACTACTGTTTGATACTGCCACAGTCACACTAATTAAAAACCTGATATGACAGACTGGTTAGTTTTGTTCGGACCTGTGTAAAGCAGTATCAGAAGAACATCCCAACCTTTCAATTAACAAGACCTCAAAATACACACATTAAACCTCCTGTGAAATTGTATTTATTAAGCTACTGAGGATTAAAAAAAAAAAAAAAAAGGAAAAACCCAAACCCCCATAAACAAAAAAAAANAAACCACCCCAAAACAAACATACATATGAAACTAGTAAAAAACCACTATCCTTTTTTTGGTTAGTTCCCATATAGTAGCAACATAAAGGATACCTTCTCTCCATGTTACTTTATGATATAGGTACCGTTTGCTAAAACCACTGCTAAAAACAAGCATATTCTGAAATATAAACTCAAACTAAGGTAAAAATGTTGATAACAAAACCAGCAATGTAGTAATAACACACATTAAAATAACACTAATGGAAAAATACCGGGATGAGACTAATGGGTTACCAAATGCTGCCTCAAATTCTCTTTCTAAACTTACTTTTTTTTTTTGTGATAAACTCTTTCTATGATTCATATTGCCTGATTCTGTGTTTCTTGTTTGGAAAACAGGTAGTAAGTCTTTTGATGTTTAGCTAAAATAGACAGAAACTGTCTATACAGCAAACCTTTGTGATGTTAAATGGAAAAGCAGTTCAACAAAATCCAAAAATTTCAGTCCCTGTGACTTCACTGTTACATTCCCACCCCATAAGAAGGTCTCTTATCCTGTCTAGAAGCAGCCTCAGAGGCCAAGAGAAACAAAAATAAGGAAGAATAGGATTTCTCAAGACCCAAACCAAATGCTACTTAAAGTCTGTGGCAACTAGAGGTCAAAGAAGGTACAAGCTCATCTGGAACAGAGAATATACCTCTGACATTTTATATAGAGAAGGAAATCAACTATGAGTACAGCGACTTTGACTTAAAAAACAAATATATTTAAATAAAACTATTAAAGAATTAAAACTTCTCCCTTAAAATATCACAAGATCTACCAATTCATTAGTTTGAAGGCTTCTTGGATAAAGTATTTCAGCATATTAAAATATGCTAGTCAACTTTCTGATGTTCATAAAATCGTTCTAATAAAGCTCCTAGCATGTTTCCTGGTGGCTTATCATATCTGTTTCTTAGAGTCTGACCTGCAATTTTTGCCTGTTAAGAAGTGAAAAAAGAAAAACAAACACATCTGGTAGCTGCAGGAACTTCAGTCTTTATATCCATGATATACACAGGTAAAATACATCATCTAAAAGGCTTTAGAATTTATTTTCTAATCTGGAAATGCAGTTATACAGGCAACACTTGGAGAGAAACTTCTCCTAAGAAATTAATTTTGAAGAAATTAATTTCTAGCTGCAGACATGTTACTATAATATTTGACAATAGTTTAATTCCTCTGAAGAAGTTTGCCAATACAGAGCCCATAGAACTGGTGTTTATATCCAGTTCATTCTCAATGATTGTTATGTACGTGAAGTCTTCCCTGTATCATAAAAGCAGAAAGAGATACGGGATAAATAATTAGGAGACACTGGAACTGCAGCAAACATGAAGCACCAGGAGACAAGGAAAGAAAACCTCAAGAAGGAGGAATGAATAGCTCTCTGAAGTGTTCAGCTATATATAAGGAATATTCTGCACTTTTGTAGTTGCAGGCAAAAAGCAGTTAGAGGCTGTTTCACAGCACGAACAGTCTGATGCACATCAAACCAGAACAGAATATCTGCTTATTGATAATGAAATTTTAACCTTTGAATGTATACATGAAAAAGAAATGTGATTTTCATCAAATATTTCATCTCTACCTCTTTGCTGGGTTTGTACTGAAGGCAAGAGGTCTTGTAGAATGGGAAACTAGATCCTTCATAATTTATACTTTTATACATACACGGCAAGTATTTCATCATGCTGAACACCAAGTGATTTTTTTTGAAGGCTTTCCTGCATCCCAAGGCCCCCAAGGAAAACCTTCTGCCCCGGCAGCTGCTGCTGCCGCCTTTCTGCCAGAAGCTGCTGCTCCCGCAGCCCGGCCGCTGAAACAGCTCGTGTGGGCGCTCCTGGCCTGTTTCGAACCAAATCGGCCTGTTTGGTTCACCCTACTGATTCACCTATTAGACTAATCCAGCTCATTTTGTCTCTACTGAACCGAACAAATGCTCTCCCTCCTAAGTAGAGCTGCGGGGATGGTAATTCCCAGCAGGGCAACATCGCTGAACTGGTAAGTATGGTAACATCCTTCACTGCCTCATCCCCTTGCTAAGTCCTCACCTGGCCACAGCTAGAAGAGCTTTATTTTAGTGCCTAAGAGTCAAGAATAAAACCGATTTAAAAGTACATTATTTACCTTGCATTATTTCTAGGATGTCATCCACCATCACGTTTTCTCTGGTGCCAAACCGGGTTCAGTAAGTCCTCGGCCCTTTCTCCCCTGTCCCTACCCCACACCTCTTCACTTTTGGGGGTCCTTAACAGAAACGGTGCTCACAACTGGGTCGGGGAAACTGTATTTTAAAAGCTATGAAAAACCAAGGTGCATG
Source organism: Rynchops niger (assembly GCA_013400035.1). Classification (NCBI taxonomy): domain Eukaryota; kingdom Metazoa; phylum Chordata; class Aves; order Charadriiformes; family Laridae; genus Rynchops; species Rynchops niger. The sequence goes on along the minus strand of VXBH01000327.1, from coordinate 322,730 downwards.
GAAAGACGATGAAAAGGAAATTTCTTGCATATTCATTAGATAACATGTAATGTTAATAAAACAGACACAGAGCAGGAGAAAGGGCACTGCTACTGCTATGTTTTATGTTAATAATGCAGTATTAATGGTTTCTGGAAAGCTATGCTCCATTAGCAATAGTGAGCAATAGGACACCACAGATTTCCTAAGACATTAAAAGTTACATGATTTCTGTAGTCATAAATAAGGTCAGTTTGGTATAGGCTGTGGGAGTCATTCAGGAAAGAGATCCAAAACTTTCAATAGAAATTTCTGTGAATATGTTATTCCCAAGTTCCATGGTTGATTATGGTCAACAGCAAATTAAATGCTGTCAATTACAAGAAAATAAATAGAAAACAAAACAGAATATATATACTTCAAATTTATCGGTGGAACTACCATAGCATACATGGCTTATTCTTATTTTTTTTCCTTAGCCTTCATTAGCTACGGTTGGCCATGGCTGAAGAGACTGGAATAACAGCCCCTTTGGTTCATCTCTTTATGTTACTTACCAGAATCACTGTAGGTGCATATTTATCTGTGAGCTTCATCAAGGTATTTTAATCTAAAATATTCCTTACTTAGCATTCTCTCATCAAATGAGACTATTTCCCTGGCATTTTAAATGTGAAATGACCGGCTATGGAGTGGCAGAGCCTGTGCCTCTGGCTGGATAAACCAGCAGCGAAGAACAAGGAGTCAGCAGGGATGGCTCCATGGTGAGTGATGGATCATCTGGTGTTTCTTCCACCCCACAAAGCTCCTCGCCGGTCAAGAATATAAAACGTTATGGGGGTGCGCTTGCCACCCCCCCTCCTGTAAGAAAGGAGTGTGCACACGTGAGCGTGCGCCTGTGGGATTAGAAATGGTGAGGATTAGGGTGTTTAGAAACTTGTAGGTGCTTTTCAGTATCTTGCAAGTGTTTTGTACTTTGGTTTATCTGTTGGCCTGCTGGTATTGATCCAGAAAGTGAAGTTCACTGACTGCTGGCTAATTACATGTCATTAATAAATCTGGAAACCACTTTGATCCTAATTTGAGTTAAACCACAAAAGTTGAGCAAGTCTCCTCTGCCACACTCCCTTGTGTTAAAAAAGTCCTGTGTTATTAAAAAACCAGTAAGCAATTAGCTTAAGTATCCCTGAACCACACTCAAGTTACAATAGCTGTTTAACTCAGATGATTGACTACTCCATTTCCTAGCATAAATGTAGTTAGGGACTAATGAGCTCCTTCTTGATCCTCTAATTATATCGCTCTTCATCTCAAAAGTTGCTGGTTTGGTGCATTCCTGTGCCATTTCTCTCTATATGGGGTTACCCTTAATATGAGCTTGTAATACAGAAAGGAAATTTCTTATTTGTAAATTATATTTCAGTAGGTAGTCTCTCCTCACATACATCAGTATTATTTGCAGCCAAACCACTGAATTTGGGGAAACACCTCACAGATGAACAGTCCATAGTTTCTCATAGTCATGTGCTACAACTAAGGAAATTAAAAATACTTGATGGGCTAAAAGAGTGCAGAAAGAGCAGAATGAAATAAAAGTTTCCCATTCAGCAAAAACATTGAAAAGAAAAATGCAGCTAAAGCTTTTGGATCCCCAAATATGACCTGGGAAGCAAGATGGTTCAATGATTAGTTCCAGAGAAACAACCCGTCCCCTAGAATTTTACTAAAAATACTAATCATGAAACACAGCAAATAAATTTAAAACATGTAATACAAATGTACCATGAAAGAAATACACATAAAACTGTTATGAATTGAACCGAAAGAAAATGATAATCACTGGTTACTTTAAGTTTTAACATAAAAAGAAGGTCTAGCAAGTGGCCAGCCTGTTAATGCTAGAGTGTGCCCTGACATAAGCGGCAAGTGAGGGCATCCTGGCATCTGCAGAGCAGGACCCCAGCAGGAACAAGTTCAGTGTCAGAGGAAAACCCCTGTATGGAAGACCTCCTCTTTATTAGGGAAGCACTAACAGTAAACTGCTTTACTGCAGATAGGCAAGGGCATGTCCCTAATTTTCCACCCTGTTTCTTGGGAGACTAGATCCGTTAGATTAGTTTTGTTACCCTGCAGTTACTTAAACCAGTAGGATCTTGTTTTGTGGTCAGTGGTAGCTGTTGAGGTGAAAAATTAATTGCTTCTATAAGCTCTTGCCTATGGCCATGTCCTTTGATTTGTCTTTCTTTGACATCACTTTTTGGCCTGCAAGCATAAAAAGTCTTGCATTCTTTACACAAAGTTGCTACCCGCTCTTTAGACTAGAAGCAATCTTTCCACTCAGCATGTACACACTATTTAGTATAACAGGTATATGATTAGGGCTCTTATACAATGCCAAAAAGTCCACAAACATGCAAGTGAAAATTAGTAAGCACCAGAGAAACATAAACTTATTATTTTCAGAGCTACATTGGAAAACAGAGCTGTAACGAAGCACTATAAATCTTCCTTATAGGAATAATCACAGAAGGCTGTACCTATAAAAAATAACCCAATTAAAAAAGAAATATACTTCATAGTAAAGAAGAATTAAAGCTAGCTACACATCTTCAAACTAATTTTTTAAGATGTCCCCGATGTGTTCACAGTCTTAGGACGTGGTCTCCTCTGGCTTAAACTACATGAGCAGCACTTCCAAAGGTGCCAATAAATAGAGGCCGCTCGTAAAATAAATGGTCTGGCCCATTATCTAGGACTATGTAACTGGATATGATTTAACTGCATGTACTACCATACATAAAAAAAAAAAAAAAAACAACATAAAAAGTTAAAGGAAAGACTACGAAGGGCAGAAACAGAAGTATTAGATTAATAGTGTCTGATAACTGGCACGACCAAACAGGTACTATTCCAATTAATTATGGGTCCCACAGGATTCAAAGGTGCTTTGAAGACAGCAGGCACTGGCAGTATTCGTTTGGGCTGTGAAGACATATGGAGCCAGGGGCAATCAAATCCATGGTACAAGCATTATAAAAGTTGTCTGTTATTTTTCTAGCCTTTCTGGCTTTTGCCTCCAAGCGTGAGCTAGAAGATTCTTTATGTAGGGACTAAAGGTATCAGCAATAAGTGATGGGACTCCCCAGTGCTGCAACAAACCAGTTATCTATTCTGTGGCAATTTCTCCACTCTGGTGAAATGTCACATATGCTTTTTTGGCCTGGTTTATACAGAAAAATAAAGAGGAAAGACATGACCACCACAAAAAACCAAACCAAACCAAACCAAAACAACAAAAAACACCCAAACAAACAAACAAAAAAAAAAACCCAAATGAAACAAAACACAAAAACAAACCAAAAGAAAATAAAACAACACCCAAAACCCCAGAGCCCTTCACTGTATAAAAATATGAGCAATTAAAATTCATATTCTGTCCTGGAATCAAAGGACATGGAGCTGTCACCGAAGCACCCCTTTATTTCTTGTTTTCCAATAGACTTTCTCTTAAACACTTTTGCTTCACTTCTGTGAAAGCGATGTAATTACTGTTTAACAGTGTTGTTATTTCACTGTAATTGCAAATACCGAACAAACCATAACAGCTAAGGCAACAACAATGATTACAAGAAGCTGCATCTCCCACAGATTTGTCTAATGACACAATCTGAATACAGCTATAACATAATTAGAGGATTCTGCCCATTACTAGAAGGCTGAGACTTAAGGTGCCTTTAAGGTGGCAATTAAGGGATAAAAAATGCACCATATAGTAAGTAACAGACCTAAATAACATGCCTGGATACCATGTTTGCTTTGTTTCCTTTTAAACATTTGTTTGGCTCATCAACTATTTAAAGCAAATATGGAATCTAGCTGGGATGGCATCATGTATTTCAAAATAAAAGCAAAAAAATTGTTATGTGCTGAACAAGAATTAGAAGTGGGATTCTAAGAGTTTAATTCTCACTGAGACAATGCTGTTACATAAAATTATTTTCTCATGTGCCTGATCACTCATATCTAAGTGTCTCACAGGTAGTCACAAAATCATATGTCAAACTACCTTGACCTTATGATTTGCATTTGCTTAGTGGACTCCAGTCTTTAAAAAAAAAAAAAGTGAAAAGGTCATAATACCGAGAGACGTCTAGTTCTGGAAGTCATGAATAATATTTGAGTATCCGGTCATTTATACATTGGCAAATACATTTTTAGAGGACTGGAGTGTCTCTGAAGCTTAAGCCAATTGTGCATCCTTCTGTGGACATTGGCAACTGGAGAAATGACATTTCCTCCATCTCCTCCTCTTTATTACAGACTATTTTCAAGCTAAAAGAAAAAACCCTCACTTGCCATGCCATAATTTTCCATACGAGTTCCAGAGATATGTCACCGTTTGCTGCCTTCTGTCCCACGGTTCATTGGAACAACGTCCCTTTAAGCCATAGTTTCTTTTGTAAATGGGAAGCAAAGGACTGAAAAGGTACAGAACAGCAGGCAGAAAACCCTCAGGTGCAAAAAGCATTGTAACAGGCATTTGGATCGGCCAGAACCAGGGCACGCATTGCAGAAAGTCATCCAGATACTTCAGCTGAATCAATTCTTGTGATATATAAATTGCAGAGATTAGAGATTATCATGTATGACATTCAGGTGTAGGTATCTGTTCCTGCTAAAAGAGAATACAGTACATTGAGTTAAACACTCTCAAATATTTCTCTCAGCTTACCCACTACAGCAAGATGATAGAATTACTTGTCTTTTGTAACACGTAACTTAGAAAATTTTACTCTATTTAAATACTGGTTTTAATCTTATCATCTGTTTATAAACCAAGACATTGATAAAAGATTTGGTTTCTGGTTATATTCAGATACATATATAATCCAATAATTTCCTCCAGGAAAACAATGCAGGTTCTTTCCTGTAAGTTCGTACATAAACATACAATAAACCACAGGTTGACGCAGAAATATTTGCCTTATTTCTCCAGCACTTCTCATACATGATGAGGGAGACGTACAGGTAAGGCTGGAGCTCAGAATTACACCAGCAGCGAAGAGTTACTGTGATAATATCTTCTATTTTACACACATTGGATATATTTGCTTCTGTTTAATTTTAACAGCTGAGAATGTTATTCTCAGCATCTATCATCTTATTATTACTTGATCAGTATCTGTCATGGAAGTTAGCCTTGAAAAGGGATTTAAAAAGAAGGAAATAATTAAGAGCTTTAAAGTTAGCTGGAGGCAAGGTCACATTCTGAGAAGCACAGATAAAAGCAGCAACACCAGGATCACCAGGAAGCGGAGGTCTTCACTGTCACCTGAGAGATAGATATATATAAAAATAGCAACAGATAGGTCTAGGAAGGGCTTTGAAAGAGAGGCCCAAGGTGGTGTGTGAGAGCAGGGAACAAGGAGCAGAAAGTAGGCGAGGGAAGAGGAGAAGGAGGCCTTTGACACCAGGAGCTGCCAGAGGAAAGCAAGGGTGGGCAGAGGAGGGCGGGCGGCCTGGGAAGCCAGCTACAGAGCTGCTGGCTGCTTTGGCTTCATTCCTGTGGATCAGGTAAATCATTTCGGGTTCCAGTGGAAGGACGTATCAACCCTGTACCAACTCAATGCAAAGCAGTCCATTGTTTTCCCACAAGCACAAACTTAAACCAGCTTCATTACATATGACTTTTTAAATCAGTTGCATCCCATAAGTGGATATTTTTTAAGGATGGCTTGTTTTCCTTTAGCTTAAACATGTTATTTGCCAGCGCAAGCTAAACTGAAACAAGCATTGTTACAAGCATCTTTTTGCTAGTTAAAGTGTAACATTTTACAATCATCATTTAAACGTTTAAAACATTTAAAAATCACACTCCAAGTGCACTGTCCCACCTAGGTCAGGCCTATCAGCGCAGTCCTGGTTCAGAGGGGACATCACTACCAGGATATAGTACAACTAGAAAATGGTCAGAAAACAGTAACGAGGAAAACCAGAGGCATGGACTGGCTCCCAGTGAAGGAGGATCGAATATGGCCAGGGCTTGTCAGCTTGGAAAAGAGATAGATTATAAGGAATATGACTGACATCTATAAAACCCAGCAACACGGTAGCTGACTATGGATCAATTACTCACTCTTCCAATAAGGAAAGCATCACTTGAAGCTGGGAGAATCACAGGATCACAGAATGGTAAGTGTTGGAAGGGAAAAAGGTGACTTCTCATGCAACAGCCAGTAGATCTGTGCAGTTCACTGCTAGATGATGGGTCCAGGGGAAATCTGGACAAGTACAATAAGGAAAAATCCACTGTTTTACTAAACAGGCAGGAACCATATGCCATCAGCTACAGATGGCTGGGGAATGGGAGAGTATTAGGAGGCATTCCCACATATACCTGGCGTCAACTGCTGCTCCTGGGGGCTGCAGGATGTTGGACTTGGATATTATAAAAGAACAGCCATCTTGTTCTTATACAAAAGTACTCTCCGCATTTCACTTGAAATGTAGTATTGTTTCCTTAAGAAGAGGAGTATAATAAATCTCAAAATGTTTCGCAATGCAGCATTTGGCTGTTGCTAAACAATTTGTGTTGAAAGATTTTTATTTTACTGCATTTTCAGTTTTGAAATATGAAGGTGATCACGCACCCTAATTGCAAATGCAGTTATACCCATACAAGTGCTAGAAGTAGTGTAATCTTTCCCTGGATTTCTGAAGTATTCAATTACTGTAGCAATAGATATATACCACTCCTGACTAATGATGGCATTTAATATTTTGGATTATATCAGATGTAAGATGGTGTGTGATTCAGGATACAATTGATTTTAAGATTTTTTTTTTCGTAAGTGGATGGAATTTGTTGTTGGATGATAGTCATGCTACTATCACCTGAACAGTCAATCCATCTGCCTCCAAACTCGCCTTTGCATATTTCCTACATGAAGCCTTTTAAAAACCCTGAGGACACCTTGCACCCTCATGAGGCTATATAGCCTTGTTAGCCAAAATGTATTGATGCAAAGGGAATGAGACAGCACAGCAGACAAACCGCACAGCACATCATGCGTTGAATATAGTTAACGTAAAGCCCAGTATCCCAGCTTGTCACAAGCAAACGCCTCACAGAGGGCCTAAAAGCAGGGCAGGCACATATGATACACTTTTTTCTAATAGTCTCCCAGTGTCCAGTAGGCAGCTTAGCAGTTAAGAAGAGATCACAAAGTCCATAATTATAATCTGAGGAATCTTGTCCCAGAGATGTCTAGGAAGGCTTTGTAATGGTCTTCAGAGAGACCTGGATTTCATGCATTTTAGGTAAGTGCTCAATAATCTAAGTAGAGCTGAATAGTCCATCGGTCAGTGTTTTATGTAGGAAATCTCTCAAACCCTGTGCATATAAAGTCTTTGCAGTAGAGCCAAGGATAAAATCTATTCTACAGGGCAGCATCCTGTGGTCTGCTCAACATTGCACCTTCCCTCCTCTCCTACCACACTCCTATTCCAAACACCCTCCAACTCTCACAATGGGTCAGCAGGTCTCCCAGATCCACAACAATGTTTTCCCAGGTTGTATTTCATCTGGTGCCTGAAGCAGAACTCCAGAGGAAAGAGGTCTGGGAGCAAAACACTGTGACACCCGTGTCACTGTACGGTATCAGACGTTGCTGGTCCTCAGTGCAGATCTATGGCTACCCTCGCACGGGCACACCCAACTACACCTCTCACAAGCCCATCTACCCTGCAGCTGGGTAGCCTGGGACGCCGATGGGTGAAGTAAGATGCTAAAAGCTGAACCCCCAACTGGGGTGCAGCGGATGCTGTGCTGGTGTGCTCCCTCTGCCCAGGAGCCAGCCTGATCTTTATCTCCCATAACCTTCCCATGGGGGTCATCATGGGTGCGTCATCCGGGGCTCAACATGGTTTCGGTGAGACAGAAAACAACACAATAGCCAAGGGCTAACTTGAGCAATATTGGTACTGTGGTCAATATGCATAAAAAATAGGTCAATCATCTTACCCCATAAATAGTGAACAGCCCAAGAGCTCTTTGAGCTCTCCCACACAGCAGCGGGCTGCACACCAGGATCTCCCCTTGGGCAGGGATGCTGCTCAAGGTTCCTTCTCGAGATTCAGAGATTCCTTGCCACCAACAGATCCTCAGTGACTAATAGCACGCTAAACTTTGAAATCTTAGCTAAGTGATACAAAGGCTTGATTGTGCATATATAATCCTTTAGATATAAACCGTTGACCAAGTCTGGAACTAGGACTGGATCCAGCCGCACCTAGACTCCTCTCTGAGAGGTTTAGGAAGCAAGGGGGTGCTATCTGGAACCTTGACTCAAAGGGAGGGTCTCCCTGACAGCTCTCTCTGACCCTGTTCTCTGCGCAGTGTGCCTCGCCACCTCGAATACTGTTAAAAACACTGTCGCATTTACCATCAACCTTTGTTAAAGATCAATACATGTATCGCTGCTTCTCTCTACGAGTGAGCTGCATCGCTCCGTCCGCCACAGATGCGCCTGGAGCGGAGACACCGCCAGCGCCGCGGCTGGCGCCCCCCTACCCGGAACGGCTCGGCTCCGCTCGGCTCGGCTGGACTCGGCTCCGCTCGGCTCCTTTCGGCTCGGTTCGGCTAGACTCGCCTAGGCTCGGCTCCGCCCGCCCCCTCGGCCGCAGCCGGGCGGTGGCGGGGCGGTGCCGGCGCTGAGGGCAGATCCGGCGGAAGGCGGCGGCGGCGGGTCGGTGTGGCGGCGTGAGTCTTCCCGTAGGGATGGTGCAGGACCCGCGGGTGCGGCTGGTGGCGGAGCTGGTGCTGCGGGTGGGGCCGGCCTGCAGCATCCTCTGCCTCTGCTCCCGCGCCTTCGTCGAGTGAGTAGCGGCCTCGCCGGCCCTGCATGTCCGCGTACCCCGTGGCCCGGAGAGGTTGCCGCAGGGGGGCGGGGAGGGGCTCGGGGAAGGGCCGCTCTCCCTATAGGTTGTGTTGACCGAGCCATACCGGCGATGGCGGGGCAGGACGTGAGGGAAAACCCACTCACCCACACGCCGGTTCCCGCGGAGGTGGCCTTACCGGAGCGGGCCCGGCCCGGCGGGCAGCCGCGGCCTCGCCGGTCGGGGCCTTCTCACCTCCCGCGGTCCGCTCCCTCCTCGTCCCCTCCTGCTGCCCCGGGCCTCCCCGAGGCGGAGAGGGGAGGGGGTTTGCCGGGGTCTCTGTGTGTGTGGGAGATGCTACTGAGGGGCGGGCTGTCTCAGGAGATGGGTGATTTGGGATAGCGGAACTTTTGGTCCCTTCCTCTGCAGTTGGGAGATGTCGTGGCCGTTACCGGAGATTTTTTGGTGTTAAAGCACTCTCGGTGTTTAGCTGAGGCACTTGCGGAGATGCGGTGCCCTCAGCGTTGCGTGGGGGCTGAAATATTTGCAGTTTGGGACTAAATTCCACCCACTTCAGCAGAACGTTTTGTGGGCCAAAAGGTTGATTACCGGGTATTCGGTGTAGCAGCAACGCGTTCTGAACATCTCCCACGTGGGCTTTTTGCATCAGGCTTTAAAATGCTGCCTTTTTTTCATATTTTTCTTAGCTTCATGTGTTTGGAATCACAGAGCAGCTCAGGTGGGAAGGGACCTCAAAAGATCATCTGGGCTAGCATTTAATGGGAAAGGAAGCTCAGACGAGGTTTTCTCGCACCCTGTCTGATTGCATCCCTCCTGCGATGGGGACGCTGCCACATCCCTGGGGAGGTCGTTCCACTGAAGGATTGTTTTTACTCTAAAAAAATATATATATATCTTTTAACGATGACCTTCTGCATCAATGTCACTCTTCATTTTTACAGAGATCGAAGATTATATAAACTGGGATTAAAAGGATTTTATGTCAAAGGTGACAGTGACAGTACAGGTAAGGTAATAAAACATCCTGTGCAATATGCGGTGCAGTTAAAATGAGTTGTGTGTGTTTACTTAAGCGTGTTAAGTATTTACTTAAGTGTGTTAAGAAACCAACTTAAGGTACAGTAGGACAGTATAACTGCTAACCCATAGTTTTGTTCTTATTTCTGGCTTTTCAGTACTTTTGTTATTGGGGTGGATGTGAATAATAGCTTAGCACTGGCATAACTTTCAAGTTACTATAATCTTGACGTGGAAGTCTGTGTCAGACCAGGTGCGATGCTTATTCCTGTTTGCACAGATTTAGCAGCTCACATAGTCTCTGCTTGGTGCACAGAGCAGATCATCTCACAAGTGCCTGACCTGCTCTGAAATCATAACTTCAACTTCCCTAGCTCAAAATTAATTATGTAGCAGAGGGTCTGCACATCCTAGATGTTTGCCTGGGAGTAATACTGTCCTGCTGCCACTACCCCAGTCGTGGACATTAGCTGTCACTGATTAATCTGCTGTGCTAGAAGCAGAGAAGAAGCAGTACCCCTGATGGGGAAAATTATGATTTGCATGTACATTAGGAATCATATGAGGAGGACTGGAGGAGTAAGCCTCTTCCTGCTTGCTTGTATTTTGGGGATAATCATGGTGTATGCCCTGGCAGATTCAACACCAGGCCCTTGCCCTGTCCTCCCAAATTCCCCACACATGCCTATCTGAACATAATTCCTATGGTATCTGATTTTTCCATTGCTGTCTTCCTAGCCATAGCGTCATATAATGGCTTGATTTGAAAGGAGGGAGTCTGAACAGAAAGGAATGTCCATAGAAGCTGGGAGTGAATAGCACAGGTTAGATGGAGGCAATGTGAGTGAAGTGAAGAAGGAAAACGTAAACCGTGGTTTTGTGCATATATGACTGAATTGTGGGAGAGTTATCAGTTAAAAACAGAAGACTCTTGTGCTGTGTGATAATTTGGCAGTAAATATATCCTGACAAAACTGAAAATTAAATTGTTTGGGTTTTTTTTTATCAAATGTGTTAAGAGATTTTGTATTTCTTAAGTTTCATCAATATAGAGTTCCTACTTTTTGAGTGGTATTTATGATTTTATATATATATGATGTTGCTTAAAAATTTGATAGATGTGTATTTCAAGCAGTATTTCAATAGTTGATTGTTATTTCTGAGATAATTATGTTCTGTAGTTCACATGTGTTATTTTTGTAAAATTGTATTATCTTTCTTAGTGTGTTTTTTGAAAGATTTTTTTGAAACCAGCAGTTTTTTGTATTTTAAGCTTGCTCTGATACGTGCCAAAAGAACTCCTGTAAAGCATTTTCTTTTCCTAATCCTGTTTTTTCAGTTGTCTGCTGGGTGTTAGTGTAGTTTGCTCAGCAAGTTATTGATGTGAATGTTTGTGGTGGGTTGACCCCCAGCACAGACACCCTCTACCCCAGTTTTTATTGTCGAGCATCACATTCCACGGTATTCACTTCAGCCGCTTTGGGTCAGCAGTCCCAGCTGTGTTCCCTCTCAATCTCTTGCCCACCACAGCCCACTTGCTGGGAGGGGGTAGAGTGGGGGAAAAGAGAACATTACGATGCTGTGGAAGCACCGCTCAGCGATAGCCAAAACCTCCATGTGTTATCCACAGTGTTTTAGTCACAGATCCAAAACATCATGCTGTCTGGGCTGCTATGAGGAAAGTTAACTCCATTCCAGCCAGACCCAGTGCAGTGTTTTGGCTGTTGAAGTTAGATTTTGATTCCTAGTGACAGTTATGCAGAAAATAAGATACTTATGATGAAAATTTTAAATGGGAAAGGAAGCTTAATGGGCAGTTCTGCTAATTTTTGTGGGCCATGCTGTTGCATTGAGGTATCGGAACCAGCTCATATTCGCTTACTTTGTTAATAGGGGAGGAACAAGCATCTGAAGACGAGAACCATTGTCCCAATGGTACGTTAAAGGTGAATATTAATCATGCTCTTGACCTGGAAGAAGTTGAACTAGACTCGGAGGCCGAGCTTATGAAGAGTATGGGATTGCCTCTTCAGTTTGGTGGGCAGTCAGCCCACAGGGATGTTCTGGTAAACATTTATTTGCTTTATTTATTGTGTTTACTTTGTGTTTCCAGATGTAGGTGCATGGCTGCTCCTCGGTTATTTTTGAGACTGCAGTTCATGGAAATGTATCCGAATGGGCTTTAAGCTGCCTGCCTCGCATACTTGTAACAACATACAGCACTGTGACCTGTGCCATTTGTAAAATGCACCTGCCAGTTTGACTAAACAAGGTCAGGCTGTGCTTTATGCTTCCATATCTATATTGCTCTTGTTACTAGAGAGATTTAGTTTAAAACAGTCATGGTAATGTTGATGCTCTTCTTCAGAACAACTAGTACACTCGAACCTGAGCACCCGTATTCACACTGTCTGCTTTAACCATTTAGCTTTAGGTACTAATATGAAAAGCTAGTTCCTAAGATCCCCCTTGCAGTGATCAAGCCAGGCTGTTCCAAAGGGCAGGAGTGAGGCTTGGTTGCTCCACTTCCTGTAGATAATGGTTGAGCTTTACATAAAGACTGAAGTTGTGCACAGATGAGAAAAGACAGAGGGATATCCACTTTGTCCATTCCATAGAATACAGTGGCAGTGAGAGATTACTTTTGTGCAGAGCACTCTGGTTCTGACCTGATTAATTTGTAAATAAATAGAAGCCTGTACATGATTTTAATTGATGGCATTGTAAATAGACTTAAAGGCATCCAACTTCAAGGCTAAGGTATATGCGTGATTTCTGTTACTATGTAGTAATACTGCAAATAAGTTCAATGAGAAAATAATGTATGTTTTTACTAGATTACTACTAAGCATTGTGCTTTGCACTGCATTTATTCATGTGACATTAAGAGGGATGTGGATGAAAGATTAATGCCAGATCTCTGAACCTACCTTCTCTATAGTCTACCTTATGCTTTTATCACTGCAACAAATCATAGAATTGCTGAGGTTGGAAGGGACCTTTAAGATCATCAAGTCCAACCATTAACCTACCCTGACAAAAGCCACTTCTAAACCATGTCCCTAAGTACCCCCTTTTTTTAAACACCTCCAGGGATGGTGAATCTACCACCTCCCTGGGCAGCCTATTCCAATGTTTAATAACCCTTTCAGTGAAAAAATGTTTCCTAATATCCAATCTAAACCTCCCCTGACATAACTTGAACCCATTTCCTCTCGTCCTATCACCTGTCACCAAGGAGAAGAGGTCAGCCCCCATCTGCCTACAACCTCCTTTCAGGTAGTTGTAGAGGGTGATAAGGTCTCCCCTCAGCCTCCTCTTCTCCAGGCTGAACAACCCCAGCTCCCTCAGTCGTTCCTCATAAGGTTTGTCCTCCAGACCCCTCACCAGCTTTGTAGCCCTCCTCTGGACACGCTCCAACACCTCAATGTCCTTCTTGTAGTGAGGGGCCCAAAACTGAACGCAGTACTCGAGGTGGGGCCTCACCAGTGCCGAGTACAGGGGGATGATCACTTCCTTAGTCCGGCTCACCACGGGATTGTAGCTGATGAACCCTTGGAGTAATGTCTGTACGTTTGCGGTCTTTTGCCCACATGTGTTGTCATCCCTCATCACCACTGCCTTTTCACCTGCCAAACTTAATTGGGCAGTTTATGAAAAAAATTGGCAGATTTATTTGATAGAACAACTTATTTTTCTTGGATGTTTTTATGTTGTTAGACATCTGTAAGCACAGGAAGCCCCACTAAAACAAGTGAAGTTGTATTTGATGAAACCAACAAGTTACCTTAGTGTTTCCTTTTGATAACGGGTTTCTGTCTTCTGTTCCACTAGACAGCTGTAGGAGTCTGAGTTTGTTGTAACAAGTGAAATGGTTGTATGGCACAAATGAAAGGCCCACCTGTTTGGAGAGGAGGCTGTTTCCTTGTGTTTGTCAGCCAACTTGGAGATCTTCAGATGGGAAGAATATTACACCCCTCTTTTGGGTCAATGTCTTCAGGCATACAGAAATTCAGCTGCAGGATTTACAGAGCTTATGAGTATAAAGCAATGTCTTTTTGTTTAAAGCACTCAAAGATAGGCAAGGATTTAACAATCTACTAGGCTCAGCACTACCCTACTAAGAAACCTCAACAGTGTTTGCTGGCCAGACAGATACCAGGCGACAGTAATGGTCAGCCTCCATGGCCCCTTGAAACAGGTCCTTGATGTTACTGAGACAGTGTTTTACTGTTGAGCTCAGCCCAGTGACCCCTCAATTCCTGACCAACCTCCCTTTAGGATCTGATGATGTTTCGTTTTGATATCTTTCCTTCTGAATCCCTGAGCTACTAATGACTTCCCTCTCAGCAGCCCCACTTTGGTCTGTAATTCTGCCTTTTTGTGTGTGTGTCTTTCTATAGACTTTCTCACAACTTCCTCAGAAACCTCAGCCAAGGTTATGCAGCAGGACCCTATCAGCCCTTTTGTGGGGAGGAAGCTAACAGCAGGGTTGCAGTAAGAGGGAGGGTTACAACAGAAACAGAAATGTGCTTGGAGAGAGGACAAGAAAAGACTGTGTATACACTGTGGACTTCTAAGTCTGTTTTTCCATTATATTCAGGCAACAGAAAATTATAGAAAGAGAAGTAACATGAAGATTATGAAAAAGAAAAAGAAGAAAAAAGAGTTACAGAAAAAACATAAGGATAAAATGGGACAGGAATGCCAGGATCGAGTATGTGATGGTCATATCCAGTCCATTTCTGGTGAGCTGGCCCTAGCTACAATGCAATGTGAGAAGAGCAGCAAACCTCAGGATGTAAGTGAAGGGAACTGTGAAAGTTCAGAAAGTCTTGCAAATGAGGCTTTACCCAGTGAACTTAAAGAAAAATGGGAGAAGTACTGGAGCGAGTATGGAGAGGGCCTTCTTTGGCAAAGTTGGCTGGAGAAGCATCAGGAGGTCTCATCGTCTGAGACCACCACAGCTTCTGAGCCTTGGAATAGTCCGGACACCAGGGAAGAGTGGGAGCAGCATTACAGCGAACTGTACTGGTATTACTGGGAGCAGTTTCAGTACTGGACAAGTCAAGGATGGACTATTGAGAGCCCACACAGTGACATCATGGAAGCTAATGGGGTTACCCAGGAGCCACATTTTTCAGAAAAAATGGATTTGGTTAGCCCAGGAGCTGAACACAGTGAAGTGCTGAGCTTGGAGCTGTCTCCCTCTGTCACCAGAAGCGAAGAAACACTCCCTTCAAGTGCTGAACCCCACAGTGAAATAATCTCTGGGATTTGTAATTTAAATCTGAATTTGGAGGAAGTGGAGCAGAGCAGTGCCGCTCTAACAGTAGCCCACCAAGGTCCTCAAGAGCGTAGTTCATCTGACAGTGAAAGCCAGAAGGAGCCCTGTGATGGAGCAAACAGGAAAAGGAGTGCATCATGTGAAAATAAAAGTATTAACCAGTCAGGTAGTACAAAATCAGCTAAAATTGATTCTTCTAGAATTTCTCTAGGTGGTTATATATAAGAAACAAGGACATGTCTGTCTTATGCCATTTTCATGTTCTTCGTAAATGTTCAAAGGTACTACAGAAGGTGGTGAGAGAGCATTGTTAGTGTGTATTTATTTATCTTGATATTGCAGCTGTGTCATTCAGCTGATGTGTCTCTTATCACTGATTGTCTAAAATGAATGAAAACTCGGGTTTGATTTTCTCATGAATCTGACAAATTTTAAGATCATCTTTTTGAGGGGGGAAGAAAAAAGTTCTGCAGTTCTGGGGTTGGTGGTTTTTTTTTTTTCTGCCTTCTGTCTGAAAATGATGTACCTGAAAATAAAGTCTTGTTTTGTTGTAGTGGACCAGATGTCTTCCAGAGGTCCTCTCCAGCATTAAGTTATCAATTAGTCAGTGAGCTGCAGTAATCCTTACAACCCCAAATTCATACATTCACAGATAGTGCTAACAAGTGAAAGTGCCAGGTAACATAGTAGTATGGTAGAAGCCAGTGGCTTTGCCTTTCGTTACTGGAAGAGCTTCTGTGAGGGAGGTACAAGACTGGGCTGGAGACATTTTTGTCAGCAGGCAGAAAAAGGAGAGAGACATCTCAGTTTCCTGGCTGTTCTATGGTTTCTCTCACTCAAAAGGAGGGATGAAGCATGTGAGTCAAGTGTCAGCAGCCTGGGACTTCAGTTTGGTCAGAAACCTTTTGAGTCTACTGCTAGTGACTTCCTAAGGAAGGAAGAAGCAGGTGTGGTCCTGTCTTGATCCTGCAGCATAGTTGGAATGGGAGAGGTGAAAGGGAAATCTCCTTTCCAACAAGAAATGAGAGGAGTGTTGGAATCCTCTCTTATTAAACGTATGTGAATATCTTTGCATAGCTAATGAAATAGAAACAAAATTTATGTACAAGGAAGGAAGTGTTTTGGATTTGTACCTTGTAGGCATTTTATTTTTCTTGGAGAGCTGAGATAATTTGAAGTTGGTCCTGCTTAAGGTTTTTAGCTCTGCAGTGTAACTAATACTGGAAGCCTGTATTGGTATGTTGTCCCTCAAACAAAGACAGGTAAAGCTATGTGTGTTTGGCACTTGAGCCTTATTTGTCAGATTCAGGACAACCTGCAGATATTCTTTGGGGACAGGAAAAATAAGGCATTTATTTATGCAGAAGGAAAATATGATCTCATCTATCTTTTTTAGGTTCTCAGGGGTCATGTAGCTTGAATTCAAATGACAAAGAACAGTTGCTGCTTCGTGACCAAGAGGAAGACGAGGATGAAGAGCCCCCTGAACACAGACATGCCAAAATCAAGAGAAGGCAAGTCATGAAAATTAGATGAGCTTTTTTCTCAAGAAGCCCAGGTCCAGAAGCCTCCTGTATTTATAGAAACTGTTTGTTTGCTTGAGATTGTGAGTTAAAACTTCAGTACAAAACCAGTCTTCCATCACTGCTTATCACTTTACCTGGCAACAAGCGGGAGATATTTCTTCTCTTCCGTTGCTTTATGAAAACAATATATGCCCTTAATGATTGTGTAAGGTGACAGTACTATTCTTGTGCCAAGATTGTATACAAGATTGTTAAATTGGATAGGACAGCTTGCTTATGTAGGTCTAATTAGTGTAGACAATACAAGAACTATAGTAAATAATTTGTGTTGTTTAACTGAATTGTATGCTGCCAGTAAACTGCTCAGTGCTCTGGCAATCATAAAATAGCTAATCTCTGCCTTGTCACAATCTTTTTCTTTCTTCTCTAAAAATTTATAGCCTCAAAGATGGCAAGATAGGTCTTCCTCTCTAATAAATTTACAAGGTCAAAGGGGAAGGGATGGATGGAATTACTCTGCTAATCATGTAGCTCTGGCTTTGTTCTAATATTTTTTTTTTGCTGTTGCCATAGCATTAATAATAGATAATAATATAGATAACATAATAGGTGATGAAGGTAATTTGGAAATAGAGTGAACAAACACTGTCTTCATCAGTTCCATGTAGGTCTTGGTAGTAAACATTTTAAGAGGTCATTTGTAGTTGGAATATTATAACCCTGATAGAAGGATATATGTCCCTAGAATTGTGTAACAAAAAAAAAAAAGGAAAAAGTATGTGCTTATGCACGTATGGTTTATCTGTAAAAATAGTGTTTTTTACAGTAAGTAACTCTGTCGTCTGCATTTTTTCCTAGCCATGAACTGGATGTGGATGAGAACCCAGTAGAAGACCCTGAGGAAACCTGCTCTGTTTTGGGTTTCAAGTATGGCACAGGACAAAAGTAAATGCTTATGAGGAGCTTGGTTTTTATTCATAAGTTACCTCTCTTGTTTTTGTTCAAATAGACCATTCGTTTCCATTCCTATGCCATTAAAATTTTGAAGATGATTCCCAAAGTTATTCTCTGCTTCTGATAAAACTTTCATCCTTTGGCTAGAGAGAGAGAGAGAGGGGCAAAGTTTCAGACACTAATTAAAGAAGAAAAGTGCTTTGAAACAGAAGCTTAACTCATAAGGTAGTTGCAGTTGTGTAAGTGTTAAATGGCTGGTCAGCTACTTAAATTAGAGCTCAAAGGCTCTTACAATGAATGGTCATCTCAGTTTGGAGTCCTGTGAGCTTAGATCATAATTATTAGCTGTTTCACATTGGAATGATGCTTCTTTATACTAGTAAAATATTGCTCTACTAATAAAGTGTTGCCAGGGTATTGGCCAGTGAAATTTCATAGGGCACAGGTGGACTGTAGCTTAGGTTTAGTGCTTCTGCAAGGTGCAAGTTGTTTAGTACAAATATATTTATATATATATGTTTCAAAGAGGAGTATGTTTTGTAGTTGACAATCTCTGTTCTACTTGATAAAAATTATTTAAGTGAATTGCCCAGATTTCCTTTTTTTTTTTTTCTTTGTCATTGCATTTGCCAGGAGACCAAAGTAGCTGGTTTTGGTGGCTGTAAAGAATCTTCAAAAGATATTTCATTCTGTTAATCAAGATATTTTTTTCATTTGCTATTCTTCAGGCTGGTCTGGGAAATTGCTTCCACCTAACGTTATACACCTATGAGGAAAAAAAAAAATCTAAAACCAATTCGGGTAAACATTTTCAAATAAAAATATTTAAACGTTTTCATGAAGGTGCATTGTTTTGCAGCTGCATCCAGTGACGTATATTTTAAGAGTGGAGCAAATATCTCAAAGAAATAATTTAAGTCTAAATTTAGTTTAGTTTCTGTAGACATCAGCATTCATATAAAGGCCTCCAGATTAGAAATTAACCAACGAAGTCCTTTTTTT
>VXBH01000327.1:283110-303697 GCA_013400035.1 Rynchops niger | reverse complement strand
TTCTGTTGTTTGTGTTTTGTTTAATTTCCTTGCTTAGGTGAAGAGTAGTTAGTTTAGGGTGGATATGGAAAGACCTTGGTGGACTCTTGGCAATCTATCAAGAGGAATGCAAGCTTAATGGCGAAGTTATGTGAAAGTCATTCTTAACATCTGGGTGCATCGTTCTTTGAGGTGTGTGTAGGTTTGTGGTTTTACTAAAAGTATCTCTTTAAAGTATCATTTAAAATGCATGTGAGGGCATTTGTTTTAGTGCTGGCACTTCAGCAGTTAGAGGAAAATGTTCGTATAGGTTAGTGTTTTTCATGTAACTGGGTGTTCTTAGTAAAGTGTATCAACACTTTTGCTTACACCTCTACCTGCATTTATTTTCACCTATAACTTTATGCGTTTTTTTTTTTAACTCAGAAATTAGTAGAAAAACTTGGTCACTCTTTTTCTTAGTTGAGTCTCTTTAAAATCTGTTACCTCAGGTTTTCAATGTTAATTTGCCTCCTGGGATGCTTGGCCTTCTCTAACACCCAAGTGCAAAACACTGTTTTCTGGTGGTGACAGCACATACTGCATTGAACTCCAGTCCCATTGCTATATAATTTTTCATCAAAGGCTTGATCACCTGAGGCCAGCGTAGTTCAAGGGCAATTTTAGTCATGCAAAGAAAAAAAAAGTTCATAAATTTCCTCAGACTTTGAGGAACTCTTTCGGCAGAACCCTTTAGCACATGCACCATTTGGTACATCTTAGAGCTGATGCAGCTAATGTATGAAGTTAATTTTACCCGTTTATCCAAACCTGGAAGGCAGAATTCTCTGCCTGATCGCTTCTTTGAACGCGGATCAGAGACAAGATAGTTAATTAAAAAGTAGTAGTCTTGGTCATTCTAACTATGTTTCAGATATTACTTGAGAATGTAACTGTATTTATCAGTTGATTTTTGTGGAGTTCCTCTTTTGCAGGCAGTTGGTATCTGGTTCACAATGACAACTTGTTTTCGAAATGTTGTAAAAAGGGAGCAGAATTACGGACTTGTGTATCCTGAATTTTTTGACTGTGGCTATTTTATTTTTTTCAAAACACATGTGGTTGAGAGTGTATGCATGGCAGGTGCTTTTGAACTCTAATGCTTTTAAACTAGCCTTAGAGTTCAAAAGTAAACTGGTTAACAGTCTAATCATCTATGTGATTTGACAATCGCAGGTGGAGAAGTTCTTAAAGCGGGTTAATAAGCCTGGGGAGGAAGTCACATTCCAGACAACCTGCCCTCGGCATAAAGCAGAAGCATCATCCTCGAGCAGCGACTCGGAGGATCAGGAAGGTGTTACTGCCATACAAACTGTGACGCTGAATGCTGAAAACCAAAAGCCACCATCCTCCAGCGTGGTCTTCGCAGAACCTGGAGGGATTAACCTTGAGGAGGAAGTACAGGATGTAGCAGCAAGTGGCTCCGATGGCCAGGCTGAGGGCAAGCAGGAGCATGGCTGCGGGCGGCAGCTAGTCCCCTTGGATATTCCCGATTATCTCCGAGCAGAGACAGAGGATGTCAGTGAAGGTACGTCAGTTTCCCACAAACTGGAAATTAATTGTCAGTGGACTTAACGCTGCAATTTGGGAAGGCAGTATTGTGTGGAATTTAGTTATTCTCTTTATTCAGAGAGACTCGTTAGGTCCAAGGGGTAATGAGGCAAATTGAGAGCTGTGCTAGCAGAAGTAGCTTATTCCTGGAGCGCCAGAATCACAGATCTTGTTTCTAACATTGGCAGTATTTCTTTATAGATAAACAGTCATTGTTGATCCTAGATGTGATCTAACGGGTCTCAAATTCATACCCTTTTTCCCCTGTAAGGATGAGGGCAATTAACTTCAAGTAGATGGACAGACCATCACGTTTTGGGTTTTCAGGTGCACATTGCTGAGCTTTGGGGAGCATGTGGTGTTGAAATTATTTTCTAGGGAAAAAAACAATTCTATTAGGAACTTTTCTATTTAACACTCTAAACAAAGGAAAACAGGATTATTCAGGTTTATATATATAGTTTAATTCTTCCTGCAGTAATCCAGTTATGGGAGATTTCTACTGTAAAACTCTTGCCCAGATTGATTCTTGTTCCTTATGTAAATAAGTGCATTAAATTGGTCTCTGATCCACTTGTTTGCTTACTATGTAGAGTTCATTACCATCAGTTGAAGCTGATGGCTAGCCTTTTAAGGCTCTTAAATAATGTGTGAAGTGTTATGATTTTTAGGACTGTGACTGTTTACCTGTCAGGTAACACTATTCCCTGGAAATACAGGATGCTCTTTTTTAACTTAAACCACTAATTTGCATAGTCTGGCAAACACTAATTAAGGACACTTAGCAGTGTTG
Organism: Rynchops niger; assembly: GCA_013400035.1. NCBI lineage: Eukaryota > Metazoa > Chordata > Aves > Charadriiformes > Laridae > Rynchops > Rynchops niger. Next base: position 301,335 of record VXBH01000327.1, on the reverse strand, counting down.
TTAAAACATGAGCAGTTTATGTCTTAACTGTCTTATGTCTTAACTGTCACTTACCTACCAATTACATTGCTGGCCTGCAAGAACAGTGATTGTTAACTTTTGCAGTGTCTTCCAGCTGTAGGTGAAAAAATTACCACAAAGAAGAAGGAGAAAAAAAGGAGGAGAAGGAATAAAATTGCGCTGGGAGCTATACCTGCTGAGATTGCTGCTGATCCGGAGCTGGTCAAGTACTGGGCACAACGCTACCGGCTGTTCTCGCGGTTTGATGAGGGAATTAAACTAGACAGAGGTGTGTTTAGTACAGAGTGCACTGACTTGGTGGTGTAAGAGGTATCCAAACCTGTGGCCCTTCTCGCGGTTTATTACTGATTTCCTTATAAGAGGAGCGTTCCTGAGCATGCGTTAGCACCTCTGGATAAATTCCATCCCCCAGCGTGCAGGCAAACAGAAGTCTTGGACTTCAGTAGACCTTCTGGCATGGGACACCCCTGTTTGCATTAGTCCTAATGTTTGCTGAAGATCATACTGTACCCAAATTATGCTTGGTCAGGACTTTTTCAGAATCTTGATTTCTATATTTTCTAAAATAATTTTGTGAGACTTCCAAATATGCTGATGGATTTAGTTTTGTTCTGACTTTCAGCAGTCACTTTGAAAGTTTGATTTGGTTTTTTTTCCATGTTTGCGTGGAAACCGCTTCCAGATCATAAATTTATAGGTAAAGGAGGAATTAGGATTACTGCTTTTTTTGTGTCTTGGATTTGTACGCCTTTCACTTCTAATGCTCTCCCACATAAACATGTAGATTATTTGGCAGACCAGACATTGCTGTAAAGAAAACAACATGTCGGATAAGAGAGAATATATTTCTGGTTCGGTTTGTTACAGAGCGTAATTCTGGTGTATAAAGTTTTTCATGGCTGTCTCAGTGGGCTTGTCCTTGATAAGCTGGAATCCTCAGCGTGAAGTTCAACAAAGCATTTACCGAGATTCAGGCTTATCTGTTTGCTTCAGCGAGACTTTGTTTGCTTAGCAAATGGCCAGACTGACCAGAGTTTATCATCTTCAAAGCCTCCGTTTCCTGGTTGAATGCGCTAAGCCCAAATTGTTGAGATTTAATGCTAAACCTTCAGTGGTTGGGGGCGGGGGTTGGTTGGCTGTTTTTAATTCAGGTGACCTTGAAATAAGAGGCGAAAATACACTTCTTTCCTTTGCAGAGGGTTGGTTTTCTGTTACTCCTGAGAAAATAGCTGAGCATATTGCCGTCCGCATTAGCCAGTCATTCAACTGTGATATCATAGTGGATGCGTTCTGTGGGGTTGGAGGAAACGCTATTCAGTTTGCACTGACCTCAAAAAGAGGTAAGTAGGTGATGTATATATTGTATTGTATTATTTTGTTTCTCCCTGAAAATTTGGGTATGCACTCTGTTTGCTGATTATTTTTTTTTTATAATCTTTTTCAGTGCTTCTAAAGCAACAAGCTTTTTTGCTTCATCAGACTCACCATATGAGTGATAGGTTTTTTAAAAAGGACCTATAAAACTACTTTTCTATTTTCAGTTAGGGTTGGATTTGTGTTGTACTAGTTATTTTTACATGGCATCATAACTAGTCTGTCAGATAATCTGAAGATTGCTGGTAAAGGTTGAGCTTTGTTTGCAGCGCTGACCTGTGGGGATGCCACAAAACTGCTCCTTTTCCCAATTGTTACACTAAGTCTGTGTACTCAAAAGCAGGTTATGTGTGAATAGTACTTAAAGCGGGATCGCCTGCAGGTGCAGCAGAACCAAATATAGAAAAGCGATGATAACTTAGTATTAGTCTAAGTTCCTGTTGCCAGCTAATGAAATTGCAGTGAAACATTGAGAGTGCTTTCCGTAAAGACATTGACTATCTCATGTTCCTCTACTTATCAATACCAGCTCATCTAATGCTTCTGAGTAATTTCTGAGCAAGACAAATGGCAGTTTCTACTGCATGAAGTTTGGTAGGCTATGATCCATTCTATAAATATTTTCTAAATTTCACTTGGCTTTTTGTATTTCCTGTCTAAATTTTTATTTCTGTGATTATGTACTGCCCTTGTCTTATCTCTCGTGTCCTGTGTTGTTGGGTGGGTTTATTAAACTCAATTTTCACTACAATGTGATCAACCACAGATACATGTTTTATCCTTAAAAAGGAGAAGAGTAAGTTTCTAATTGATACCATTTAAGTTGTCAGGCTCCTGACAGCTAAGGTCTCCTCCTAAGGAGGACTTCCTCTCTTAGGTGGACAGCCTTACCTGTCCATTACTTGAGCTGAGATGGAGGATTGTCACAGTAGTAGATGTATGACTGCCAAAAGCTAAAGCTCCCTAGCTTTGCAACACCAGCTGAGCCTTCCTAGTCTTGGCTGTGTGGCTTCCCTTGCTGGCTTGTCAATGCAGTAGTTCTGCTCTTGGTGAAACCTCTGCTTCTGCCACGCAGGGGCAGGTTCTTCCTCTCTGAGGAACCGTAGCTTCATGTCTACCATGACCTACAAAACTAAAGTAGTCACTCACCGCCCAACAGTAGATTATAGATGTGACTTGTATCTGGTGGCTGCAGAAGAACACCTTCCTTCTGAAACATCCTTTTGGTGGTCAGGTGGCATTCGCAGTTCCCATCAACCTGTGCATTTGCTCTCTCTTTCGTTTGCAGTGATCGCTATTGATATTGATCCTGAGAAGCTCAGTCTTGCACGGAACAATGCTGAGGTCTACGGTGTGGCGGATCAGATAGAATTCGTGTGCGGAGACTTCATGGTGCTGGCTGCCGACCTGCAAGCAGATGTTGTGTTCCTCAGCCCACCCTGGGGGGGCCCTGACTATGCCACTGCCGAAACCTTCGATATCCAAACCATGATTTGCCCAGATGGATATCCTTTCAAAGTTACTCATTGTTGTGATTTTCAGTCGTTTATGAGTGGTTTTCTTTCTCTCTTCTCCTCCCTCTCTTGACACAGGCTTTGCAAGTCCAGTTGGCTGATTGTGGATGATATGACCAGCAGCTGAAGTCCCAGATGTGCCAGATCTGTTTAGTCCTCTTTCCCCCAGCCTCAGCTATATGACTTTGACCACCTAAAATTAAGTATTATTATAATTTTAAAAAAAAGTCATAAAGTTATTTTTTAAAAGCAAAAAATTCCTTAGAGAATTGTAGTAGCTTCTTAACTTAAAGCATTAATTCAGCAGTTTTAACTCCTTTATATTATTAAAATATCCTGAAGTAATCAAATAGCCATGTGGTATGTATATATAGGTAATAATTAGTTACATGAGCTAGACTTTGTCATTAATTCCACTTTTTAATTGATTTATGAAAGGTGTATCTTAGAATATCTTACTCAAACTACACTCAGTCATAGCACCTGCTATGGGGGTTTTTTTCTACTTTCTAGGGCAATAATGGTGAAATAGAATTTCTGCATTTAGACAATACTAATTTCTGCATTTTAGAAGAGTATCGAACTCGTGCACCCAGAAGACTAACTGTAATTTAATTGCATAATAACTGAATTCGGGACATATTTTTAAAATTAATGAATATAAAGCAACATCTCTTTCCCCATTCTTGTTTTTTCCTTTACTGGCTTCTACATTTGAAATCTTCAGGCTCTCCAAGAAGATCACCAACAATATTGTCTATTTTCTACCTCGGAACGCTGACATTGACCAGGTGTGTTACTCAATAAGGGCTTGGTAACTATGGAAAGCTCAGCTGGCTTAAAACATAAGTATTATAAGCACAAACTTTAAACTCTTACGTCTGTTCAGATGAATATGGGAGGGGTCTTTTAAGTTTGAACCTTATGTTAGGCGATTTCTGTGTTTGCAGTACTCTTGATATATTTAGAAATTGGAATAGTAGATTATTTCCATGACTTTGATACTGTTCCTTCATAAAGGAACAGATTGGAGGTTCTTAGAGAAGATCCAAAGCTAGTACATTTCTTGAGTGCCAGACAGATATATCATTACAAAAGAAAAAATATTTTAATGAACTGTCTGGTAAGTTGCTGAGTCCTAAACTTTCATGGCTTTCAGTTTATGAAGGTGTTGCAGGAAATCATTGTACAGCCTGCAATCACTGCTGTTACTGATGAGCAGAGCAGAGACCTCTGGGGAGGTGGTACTGATGCTGCCCACACAAGTGGGTGGTTCCACGTAGGCTGCTTGCATTGCAGTGATTAGATGGTTAAATTTGTCGCTGACTTGATAAACACACAGTTTGTTTCGCTGGTGTGGGGTTTTTTTTTTTTGTATTAGAGAATTTCGTTAGAATTTTTTAAAAGTAATTAGATGACTGTAACAATTCCCCTGAGCGTCTGGTTTAGTTTCCTCTGTGTATTTTCTATGTTAATTACGTCTTGTAGCTTTTTGCAAAGAAGAGAGCCGTCAGATGTTCTCATCACCTGCAACATGCCACAGAACTTCCCAGGTTTATTTCCTGTTTTTCCAAAAGCTGTGTCTGACTTAGAGCAGGCAAAGTCTCAATCCACATGGTGGCTCACAGAACTGTTGGTGGCAAACAGCTGGCTTGAGAAACAGGCTGAAATTCACATGGCCTGAGTATTAGCACACTATGAGCCTGCGCTGTGCACAGCACCATTTATACAGCAGGTGATGATTCCGTTGCTTTTTGCATTTCAGGCCAGTGAAATGGCAAAGCGGCTTATGAATATGTGATCAGGGAGCTTAACTTTAGGCAATTTCTCTGCTTAGGAATATGTGATTAGGGACCTTAACTTTAGGAAGAGTTTCTCTAGTTTCAACTTCTAACCACTGCATTTTATCAAATGCTTCATTCCCACCATGAAAAATGACCTTACCAGGTTTCTGCTCTGCTCATGAGCACTTTTTACTGGATTTATAAATGGGAAGAGGCATCTATGGTTCACGTATGTTCCCACAAAAGCATCTAAGAGTACTGTCCACAGGCCTGTGCCTGTTCCTGCAGTAAAGCTCAGCACCTCTGCGTGGTTGGGTGAGGTGTCTTGCCACCTCTACATCTTGCTCCAGTTGGCTCTGGATGTTTTTGATGTGCTCTTAAGTGTTCCTTGATGTACCTCCATGGGTTTGCCTTTACTTAAATGGCTGAGGAATAACTGCTATTGCTCAAAAACATGGCTTTGTGGTCATGGCTGAGTTGTTAAAAGCACGTGGCTGTAGACCTGGGTTCAGTTCAGTCATCCAGGCTATGGGCTACTCTTAGGAAAAGAAGTCAGCTCCTCATGCCTTTCTCTAGAGATTGTGCCAGTATAAGGAAGAAAAAAAAAAACCAAACAACTAAAGGCTGATGATCTGAGAATGTGGATCTAGCCCACTGTTTAGGGAAAATTAGTCTTCATCCTGTGTGGACAGAAGTGTGTCAAACGTGACCATCCCAAATGTGACCTTAGTGGGCACTCTAGCCCATAGGAGACTGATTATGGGTTTGGCTGCCATCACTCTTGACATTTAAAAATGAAGAAGATTCTGAATTTACTGCCACTACACTTCCAGGGGTGTGAATCTCCAGAAAAACAGACTTATTGAAATTCCTACATGGTTAGTGTAGACGGTTGTATTCTCAGTTTGCTCATGGTTTTGCCCACAGTTCTCATGTACCTTACTTTTCTCATGGACCAGATAGGGCAGCTTCTGCTGCAACAGCAAGGGCCTGTGGACACCAGTTCTAAGGTGTAGTGATGTAGCTTGGCTGATGAATGTATAATCCATAAACTCTAGGGGCCTATGAAAGCTTGATGATCTTAAGTATTTTGTGCAGGAGGTTAATACCTGAAAACTGAATAACTTGGATAAAGCAGTATTTGCTGAACAGATTATCTGATGCCTTAGATTTGAGTGGAAACTTAAAAATGTAAGTTTCATTTGTGATAACATTGCTCAGGCATGTAAGATTTGCCTCTTCTGTGTCCTCAGAAATTAACTCTGTGTGCTCATACACATGTAAGGCTTTCAGAGATCGTTTAGCTCCCCGGGGAGGTGGTCGAACACGCTGAACATGTAAGGTGGCAGTTGTTAAAACTTAAGCACTCTGCCTCTTGTCTCTTGTTGACTGGCTTGAGTCTACAGCTGAGGTGTGCTTGTGTGCTTTGTCATTTAAAATTGATTTAGAAGCTGACTTAAGTGCAGTTGCAAACTTCCATGAAGATGTTTATACTGACTGTAAGACAGTGTATCAGTGCAAGTTTGCTTGCCTGACAGGAGATCTCAAGCAGAAATGGAAAAAAAATGCCCAGCAGTTGAAGCAATGTTACAAGAAAAATCTGTGCTGCTTTTTACAGTTACAGACCTGACATAGAATAGGGATCCTGCTGCTGGTGTGAAAGGGGGTGGTAGCTGACCGTGCCCTAGCTGTGTTGGAGGACTTGGTGTTCATTGCCTTATTGGTAAACAAGACATCCAGCCATGTTCCACGGGATTTTATTGCAAAACCAGTGCTTATTGTGTCTGCAGGCACTGCCTTTTCTGTGTAGAGTTAGTCTCAGAGAGAGAGATAGGGTTCTTTGAATTCCCTTACAAAAGTCACTAAGTGGAAGAGGAGAAACGAACTTCCGTACTTCTGCCTCGAGAGGGAGCAGCAAACCAGTGGAATATGGTTGGTGCATTTACCAGAAATGTGAAACATCTCATTTAATTGCACCAAATCTCCCTGTTTACAAGCATGTACTTGTTACAAAATTTGTAACGCACACAGGTCCATAATTACGTCGAACCAGTCTTTCAAAATACAATTTTTAGTTGAGGAATAATCAGGAATTATTGTATATCTGTGTGTGCACATAGTTAAAAAAATACATTGTTTAATTAATAGTGCCTGTTATGTAGTTCATATGACACCCTTGTTGATAGTCATCTCTTGGCAGTGTCTTAACATCCAGGTCTTTTCTTTAAGTTTGTTTTTTTTTTTGTTCACAACCTTTTATGAAAGGAGGGATGGTGTGGAAACTACAAATCAGGAGTATATTAATACTGCTTCAGTTCTGGGGGGTTACACTGGTATTTGGCTGCTGGTGGTGTTTTTGAAAAACAGTGAATGTACCACTTGGGGATGCAACAGTGGTGGCACTGGGAGGATGCATTGCATGAGAGTAGCTCTGGTGGATGTGGTGCAACATTTCACAGATGTGTGAGAGGTCCAGTGGGAAGTGATAAATTCTGTGCACTAGCAAGGTGTTCACAGTCATATACTCTTCTAGCTATATTATTTATGGTATTCTCCCATGCGATGGCTGCTGGTTGCGTGGAACTATATAAACTGGGATCATAATGCAAGTTGGGAGCCTCTCTCCACTTAAACTAGCTAGTGATTTGTTACCAGCCAGTTGTAGTTCTGTCCATCATGAGCTGACCTTCTGGCAGCCTGCTTGGTCTTGTATAGTTTTGTAACACAGTCAGTCCCCACTAGGAAGATCTTACAGGCTGCATTTATTCACTCAAGATGCTGTGTTTTTAAAAACTGAAGCAGAGTAGGAGGCAGGGAAAGGTTTATGTTAGTCTTTACGCACTGTTGTTAATTCTTTTTTTTTTTTTTTTTTACCAGTCATTTTTCAGACCATTTCCTGTTTGTGTATTGAAAATTCTGTGTGCATCTTTACGATTTGAAGGTTTGATGACTGCTGCAAAACCATAACGTGCCTAATTTAGTGAAATTTTCCTGTTGGAACTTTTGCTGTCCTAAATGTTGGTGTCCGAGACCTGATTTTTATTCCAAATACTGCCAGAAGATACAAATTACCTTTTGTTGCTTGTCTAGTGTGTAGAGTGGTTCCCTGAGCCCAGAATTAAGCAAAGTGCTCTTGACCCTGATAGTCATACAAAGAATACGCATCATGTAGGTACTTTTCTTTTTTTCTTGCCTTTGTTGCCACCTCATCTTTGTCATCCAGTTTGAGATAATCTAGAGTTAGACACCGAAGCCCTGTTCTATCTGCAAGTCTAGTGTGTGGGTGGGAAGATGTTCTTGAAAGTCCAGTTGTTACAAATGACTGGTCAATGAAGCCAGTGTAAAGATGGGTAAAACTGATTTATTTTATTATTTTAATTCTACCTGGTGTCAGCTGGAGAACAGAAGATCGTACCAGAGACATCAGCTTAATTAAAGAATGTATGGTAGCCTCTGTGATTCAAGTTATCTGATGGGAGGCTGACTAGTAAAATTACCACTGGCCACTTTGATTTAGCTGTGATTTTTAGACTGGAGACCTAGCCAAATGGGACCTGCCAAGGAATGTTGTGTTTATTTAGGAGTAAATACAACAATGAGTAAAGCAGGGAGTGAGAGGCCGGGAGATGAACTCGGATTGATTGTATTTTTAAGATGCTTGGGTATTAGGGGAGTTGGCAGGTAAAAGACTGTGGGTTGATGTGTTTTGCAGACTGATAATTTCTAGGTGAACGTAATTGTGTACACTTCAGCTGTTACTATCATGTTAATAACGACAGCTTTTAAGCAGCCCACTTTAAACTCACATCTTTTCTCTCTCCTTGATAAAAGATAAAGTCAGAAGATACCCCCAGCATACACCAAGCCGGAGTGGCACTTCTGGACTTCAGTATTCCTAAAGCTCATAGCACTTAAATCCTGAATTGTAGCTTGCCCACCTCAATTTAAAAAAAAAAAATAATATCTCTAGCCTGTCAAAAGGTGGCACCACCAGTGTGGCAGTGGTGTAATTCACCTAAAGATGTGCATCTTGAAAAATGCTGCCTGGGTGCATTTTGTTTTATTATGTTCAGTATAAAGAATACCATTGCTTTTTTTTTTTTTTCAAGTGTGTTGGGTTTTTATTTTCCCCTAGCCTTTAGGTTGGTTGAGGGGGGAGGGGGTTATTCTTTTTACTAGCATTCTGTAAAATGAAATGAATCACAGTGTCCTTGTGTGACTGCCTATTAAGTCAAAAAGCTTGTATTTCTCATACCATAGAAAAGGTATGAGAGAAATTTCCCTCCTTTCTTGGAGGAGGGAAAAAACAATGATAGAACGTTTTATCCATGGTAACCTTTGCTGGTGGCTGGAACAGATAGGAAGTTGCTTTACTAAAGGATGATTTTAAAAAAAAAAAAACCTGCAAGGCCATCAGGAAAACCTTTGAGTTCAAAAATACACCTGAATAATATGAAAAAAGTTTGTACCTTAAGCAACTTGTGCTCCTGAAGTAATCCTACATGTTCATTTCCCTTTTCATATTTCTTTTTCTGATGTCTCCTATTTTAAACTTGAGACCAAAGCTGCTGGCTGTGTTTTGAATGCTTTGTGTCTGTAGGTGTGGACTATTTCCATCAGCAGTCACTGAACTAAAGGATGAAATATCCAGGTGAGAGGGATGCAGGGAGGTGTCCACTGAAGCTGCATCCTTTGCCTCTGCCCCCCCGAGTTACGTGGGTTTGGGCTAAAGAATAAGCCAGGATGAGGAGAATTGCCAGCAGGGAATTGTCATGTTTGCACAGGAAAAGTAAACAAGTTTTGGATTCGTTCAGTGTTTTAAAGAAACTAAGCCTTTCTGTACTCACTGCTGTAGTTCACTTGAGAAACAGATGTGTGTCAGTATTTCTAAATATAGGTGAGCACCTTTGTTTTTTGTCAAAGCATAGTTGGTCAATCCTCTCCAGTTTTTAGAGGGCATCCCTCCGCCAAGCTGGCACCTTTCTGGAGCTTGGTGTGTGGCAGCTTTCCCTTGTTAAGCTGTCAGGGTTGACTGGGCCCTTCTCAGGAAAACTTGGCAATTCCTATGTAATTAAATTTGCAACCTCCAGCAATTTACAAATAAGCATCGTTGCAGAGGATCTGCACTTCCTCTGAATATCAGGGTGGGGTTGAGGGAGTACACGGTGCTGGATCCATCCCTGCCAAGCCTCTGTGCTTATTAGATTTTTGTCACCGTTGGGTTTATCAAATACTTTTATCAGTCATTTGAAATTAGTCTTCGTTATTCTGGATTTAACACTTAAAGACTAGACACAGCATATGTCACTTCTCGGGTGCCCTTCGGTGGATGCCACCCCTCAGCATTTGCCTGTGTTACCAATGAAATATTTTGCTTTATTGGTCTTCGAAGAGAAGTATTTACTGAACACTTGTGTTTAATATCAATGTATTAGTCATATGTGGATATGTTAGTGACACAAATTGTGCCCTGAAAGCGGGAGTATGTAACCTTGAGACAGTAATTTCAGTATTCTTATATTAAGTTGACTAATCCAGTTAGTATTTTAGAACAGTTAAACAACATTAGCTATAAAGTGCAAAGCCTCTAATGCTTTTTGGAAGGGACATTCCAGTTTTTGTTCATAATAAATTAAAAGTACAAACTTAACATCTTCCTAGAAAAAAGTACGGATTGCCCCACAATGGTAACTGCTTTTAGGATTTCAAGTAAGAAAAGATAAGTTGGGAAATTAACATTCCTGATCACTTGCCAATTTCAGATTCTTGTGCTATTTATAAGTCAGCCAGCTTCTGCTTTTTTACTTAAGTGGCAGGTTCCTTTTTGACAAGAAGGTGGAGATTTTTTTCCCATTACCATTAAATTGAAGGATGAAGAAACCGCTCACGCTTTTGTTTTTGTCTGCAGAAACGAAAAAAAAAAATGGAAAGGGAGAGGAAAAAAAAAAACCAAAAAAAAAACCCAGAAAAGCAAATGCTTGATTTAAATGAGTGTGGTCATTTTCTGGACAAGTCAATAAAAGTTCAAAGTATAACTTAGATTAATCTGTTATTTCCTCTTGATAGCAGGCTGGTTTTTTACTTACAGTAAAATAGAGGAAGTTCAGCATGTTTAAATATAAACCTGCGCTACAGAGTCAAGTCTCCAAGGAGTTTAGAAGTGTTAATAACGCAACCTGAACTTTAAGCTTCAGCTGCTAACGTCACGGACTTCTTGGTTTAAAGATCAGTTAAAATCTACTGCAGGCTTGTAGACCTTGATCACTTCGCCTGCCTGGGAAGTTCCCCTGCACAGGGAACTGTAGAAATAGTTTTCCTGCTGCTGGCAGGGAAGACGGCAGCATGGAGCAGAACTGGCTGTGGAGCAGGGACGCTACTACAGCACAGGTCCTCGGGGTCTGCGATGTGGGGAGAAAAGCAGTCAACAGTGAATTTTGGTGGTGTTCTTTTCCTTCTGTCTGCGCAGTCTGTCCTGGTGAGAAACAGGCAGCCTTGTGCAGCTGTTGTCCCTCAAAGGGGTCATGAGTAGGACCAGAGGAGAGGGTATTGCATGCTCCAGTCCAAAATGTGAAGTCTGCTGTGAAACCTCGTCTGTTTGTAATTGTTGAGCATTAAAGGTGTGCACCGGGCTCAGGCAACAGAGCATGAACAGTGAAATTTTCACTCCAGTGATCGTAAACACAAGAGCTGGGACCAGCGCTGCCCGACAGGCTCTCCCTGCCTGCAGTTCCTCAGCTGCCCGCAGCCTTGCCCTCGGCACTGCCCGACACTCCGGTGCACACAACAGCTTGCAACAGCAACAACAAAAAAAATGGCTTTTGTGAGGTTCTCTGCCTGTTTGGGGTTGTTTTGTTTGGGTTGTTCTCCCCCCGCCTCCTTCAGTGCAATCTTTTATGCTTCCTAATTCCGGGATTTGGTTTTACTCTTCCACCAAAACGCTGGATTTTTGACACCTTCAAAGCGCAGTTTACGGCTTGCTTTTTGCCCCAATGGGGTGTCTCAAATGCCCTCAAAGTAGCCTGCAAACCAGAGCCTAGCATCCCTTGCCTCAGCACGGCATGTGAAACGATGAGTATTTATCTTTAGTTCTGAGATCCTCTTATTTTCATGGCTTGGGGTGAGGGGGATTTTTCAGTCGCAAGAAAGCCACAAACCACTTCTGTGAGTAAGAGGAAACACGGAAAGAGGAGCAGAGGCATTAGGTGCCAAGGAGCATTGTCACCAGTATTAACAGAGCAAAGATGTGGTTTAAGTGATACTTCACGTGAATAAAAAGTTTGGGGGTTTGCCTCTTTTCCTGTGCATTGATTGATTTGTTGTTTGCTCTTTGTTTTTCAGGTGGCTTCCTTAGCAGGGCCAGGAGGGAAAGTTGAAATAGAACAAAATTTTCTCAACAACAAACTGAAGACGATAACAGCTTATTTTGGTGATCTAATAAGGCATGACGCCTCCTGAACTCAGTGTGGCTTCTTCTAAACCCAGCCTCCCTGACGACTGCTTTGCTTAAGCTTTTGTACAGCTGGCTGGTCAAAAATGACTTCAAGCCATTTTCCGCTTCTAATTTCTGTTTACAGAAATTTGTTCTGTTTATTGCTACTGTCAATAAATGTTTCATATTCATTTTCACAAAATTGTAAACGTAGAGGAGCTGTGAACATAGGAAAAAAGACCTTTATAAAATGCAATCTTGTGAGGTTTAAGTCCCATCAGTTGAAGGGAAGTTCAGGATTTTTTTTGCAATGTGCTACTACTTCTGTACTTGCTCCGGTTTGGAGCATTCAGAGGCTCAAAAAGAATAGCCTGAATGCCGCTGTGTGTCAAGGACTGCTGCCTGTGCTTGAGAAACAAAAGCATCTGAACATCAGGTGGAACTTGGACAGTCAGCTGCACCACCAGAGGTTAACCCAGTTTCACCTCTCTGGCTCCCTGCTCCCTGGGAAACCTTTTCACCTTTTCTTTGTAGGACAAAGGTCCACTTATTTCTTATCAGTGAGTGCTCCAGCTTGTTCCAGCACAGGGAGAGACGCGGGACATGTTTGTGGCTGGCAGCAGAGCTTTACCCTCTTGGTTTTATTTATTTAATTTTTTAAAAATTTTTTTCCTCCTTGCCAGCCCTCTTCGTTACAAAGATATTTTGAAGGAACCCTCAGATGGGAGGCTTGTCTCAGTAACCAGAGGGGCATGTGTGTCCCCCTCTTTTTGAAGCCTTTTGGATCACAACCCGGGCTTCAGGGAGGGCAGAGGTAGCTTGGATCTCTCTGGTGAGGGCTCTGTGCTCCCACTCGGGCTTTGAGGGGCAAGAGTGGCTTTTGGGCACTTCTCCAAGCAGTAGAGGAGGCAGGTGAGAAGCGTCTAGGGCATGGATGTGGAGCTCTCACTGATGAGCACTTACAGTAAGTACCCAAGATCAATTTTGAACACGTTTTTGAGGTAAGAGTCTAGGTATATTTCCTAGGATAATAAATTAGTGCTGCTTCTCCTTTGCTTGGAGTGCAGCAGGATGCTGAATGCAGCAGAGACTAAGCACTAAACCATGCATTAGTGCTGAAAACCAAAACTGTAGAATAATTGTGTAGAATAGGCAAATAAGAGGATTTTTTTTTTTTTTTTTTTCCCCTGTAAGGAATGAAATCCAACTCTTCAAATCGGTTAGACCAAAGTGTTTGTGTGTGTACAGGATGTTAAAAAACAGATGTACAACCTGTCTCAGTGCAAGTTTGTTGCGCAGTAAAATAGCACTTGGGACATGGTTGTTTTTTTCTAACTTTACTGTCCATCCAGTACCAGACAAGTGCTAAACTGTTAATGACCCTTACATCCACGCTTCATGTAAGGTGTTTTAGATTACTTTGAAGATAATTTGACTGATTTGCATCACTGCATTTTGCCACTGTACTGCAGCGAGGAAGAAGTGCTGTAATCATGCCAGACTCTGTCAGTATTTAAAGGGAATAGTAAAGGAAAGAAATAATCTGCGCTTCAGTATTCCTTGGAATTTTGCTACTTGGAGGCAGGGGAGGTTGGCAAGGGTGCTAGTATTACAGGAGGTCCAAACCTACTGTAGCAGTGGCGCATGAATGTAATGACGCTGTTAAATATTCACTACAAGCTACAAAAAAAAAAAATTCCAAGAAAGAGTCATGAGGACAAATGAGGAATTAATTACTTCATACTGTGTATGTCCCAGTACTCTGTACACTAAAATTTGACTATATTGGGCGCATTAGTGCTTACAGGAACACTGTGTCGTACTCTTTGGTCCTCTTTTCCTCCCTGAAGTTAAGAGGACTAGCTGTAGAAGCATTTTGAGATCTTGCTGATGTGGCTTCTGTAAAAGGAACTTCTATGGGGAAAATAACAGTGAATTCACTTCAGCCTTCAGGAGAGTAGTCAGGTTTTGTTCAGTGCCAAATATGTAAAATGTGGAAGCTGAAATAGGACATAAAAGGTACAACATTTACTGTTGTAACTTCTAATATCGTGCACTTACTGGTGAAAAGCAACGATTTCTCAAACGTTTCTGCTGAGGTTTGCAAGCACATGAAGCACCAAAAGCAGAAGAATATCCTTGCTCATGGCTGTTTCTCTCTGTAACAAAGTACAAAAACTTTTTTTTTTTTTTTAAAGTACAACTTGAAGTAAGAATAAGCTCTACTCGCTTTCGATAAATGCTTGCCCACAGCTTCCCACTCGCACGGAACAGGTGAAGTTCCTCAGGGCTGTGAATCAGTCCATCTGTTAAGCCTAAAATACATACAAGTAGTTTTACTTTGTTGTTGATAATTTCAACCAACAAACGCTTAATGGAGGACAGCTTCATTCATGGCATGAGTTTCTGTAAAGCGTAACTGCTTTATATTCTAGAAAAATAAAAAAGTTAATGTGGGCTGAGATGCGGTTAAATTTCCGGATATCTCATGCTTAGAGTTTTAATACCCTGTTGAGACTCAAGTAGCATTTTGCATATAATATATTAGGCTACAAAGAATTTATGTTGCTACTGTAAAGTAAATACTCGTAGAGGTTTGGTCTTTTCCTGATTTTAAGCCACAAAATAAGCTATAGGAAAAATGCAGATTTTTAAATTTTTAAGTTAATATTTGGGCTAAATGCAATGAATATATACTGGTTTCTACTTTCCACTTTCAGTTTATCTTAATTAAGTCAAGCATTAAACCGAGCCCATTGGTTTCTGGCGCACCGTGTGGAGGGAAGTGGTGGAACGTGTAGTTACAAACAAGCACGTTACAATGCTGAAGCCTAGTTGCAGGCTCAAGGGGACCAGAGCATCAGCGGAGCTGAGCCACTGTCTCTTCATGGTAGGATGGTCAGCGTTGTGCCCTTCTCTGACAGAGGCCCCATTAGTGTTATGGTAAAAAATCACTGTTCCATAAAGTTTTAATGTGCAGGTTTTAGAAAATCTTCCCCCAAGTGTAGTGGTTCTGAAATAACATCTGGGTCTACATGGGCAACTCAGGGGTTATATAAACAAATTAATGTTACACCACAGTGACCATGGTAACATTTAAAAGAGGGAAACCCCATAAATAGCACAAGGAAAAAATTACTTGCAGTAACTCATTGAACAAATCAGTAGAAAATTGGGTCATTTTCACTTGATTTACTCTCTCCGCTTTCATGCGCCTCATACTCAGTGTGCTTTACGTGTCTTCCCCTCACATGTGAAGCTTTCCACCTCCAAATACCAAGGAAGAGGGTAGTCCTAACACATAGCATGAAGTAATTTAGCATTACTAGTTTAGCCTTTTCAACACAAAAATCTTGGTATTCCTGCCACTGGAATACCTTGGTGTGGTCCACAGTATTTAAAAAAAAACAAAAACAAAACCTGATTTTCAGTGGCGAGGAAGTTTTAAATTTCTATGTGAAAGCAGAACAGAGATGTTTTTGCAAGCATGTGGTGCAGTGGGGAAGGAATAAATGCTCTAAAACCTGGCTTGAAATGGCTTCAGACCCTCTCCCATTTCAGCTGTCAGGCAGTGAAGTGCTCCGGCCTGCTCCGTCAGGGCAGAGTATTACCCATGTACACACACCGGCAAGGTATTTGTAAGAGTGATGCTGTTTTGATTCAGTTAAGTGAAGTCCCCCAAATGTTTGAAATAATTCATAGCAAAGAAAAAAAAAAAAAAATCATAGAATGGCCTAGGTTGGAAAGGACCTAGTCCTAGTTGGATCATCAAGTCCAAACATCAGCCTAACATTGACAAAACCATCACTAAACCATGTCCCTCAGCACCATGTCTACCTGTCTTTTAAATGCCTCCAGGGATGGGGACTCAACCACTTCCCTGGGCAGCTTCTTCCAATGTTTGATAACCCTTTCAGTGTAAAAAGTTTTCCTCATATCCAGTCTAAACCTCCTGTGGAGCAACTTGAGGCCATTTCCTCTTGTCCTATCACTTGTTACTCGGGAGAAGAAATTGACCCCCAATTCTGTACAATCTCCTTTCAAGAATCTTGTTACTTGGCAGGCTGCAGAAGTCATCGTTAGCTGAAAGGAAGCAACAGGAATGGCTAAACCGAGCTGGAGTGATTGAATTTGGTGAGGCTGGAGAGTTACCCGAGCAGTGAAAACCCTGGCGGCATGGAGGGAGGAGGTAGGAAAAAAGGCTGAGTCTGCAAACAGGGCTTGTCCACCTCAGGGTTTGGTGTCCACCTCTACATATCCCTGTGGTGTCTCCTAAAGGTCATGCCTGAGCGATGCTGTGAGCAGGGCCGTTGCCAGGGGCAGAGGCAGGGAGGGCAGCAGCCCGTCATCGGAGACAGAACAGGCCCTGCTCGAGGGTTTCCCCGTGCCGGGGAATTCCCCAGCCGGGCTGCGCACACAGCTCTGCCAAACACCCCCTGGCACCTAGAGCAGGGTCTCACCATTTACCTTCTCCTTCCAAGCAACCTTAGAGTCAGCCCCAGGTTTCTCCATATAAAGACCCGAGGATCGGTGTCTTTCTAGCACATGTCACAACAGGGGAATCTCTGGGTGTCAGGGTCCGTGGTTTTGCCATCAGCCCCGTGTGTACCCTTCTTCAAGTCTCATGCAAATGCGTTTTCTGAGCTCTTCCTTTTGGCACATCTCTGAGGTCTTGGCCTGTCACCTCAAGAAGTTCCAGAAGTGTAGCGAGTTTCAAAGAGCTTCCCAGCAGCTCGGGCTTCACTGAAAACCCAAAACGTCGCTCTGGGTTCTCAGACCGCTGAGGGAAAAAAACCAAAGTGCTGTTGGAGGCAGTCTGGGTTTGATGACAGTGCGATCCTTCCCGGCTCTCTCTCGGGCTCTTTTTCTTCCTTTTTCTCAAGGCTGCACTGCAACCTTCTTGTGAAACCCCTGTGGTTTACTAGAGGAGTGCAATGGCACCACCAGAGCTTTAGGATTGCATAAGCATGAGTGAAGAGGCTGACAGCGTGCCTTCGCTGTGTGGGGAGTAATGACATTACCTTTCCCCAATCTTTTATCCCAAAAATGTGGCCAAAGAGCGGGCCGTCAGAGAGGATATTCCTCTGCATAGTTATTGCAGGTTGAAACAGGTTGAATAAATACATTTATCATACCGGTGCGACGCTACCTAGAGCTCTGGGGCTCTTCACACTGTCACAGTGTCAGACACAGCAATGGTGACAGTGGCAAGAGCTTTTGCGAGAGGCAGTATTATGATCTGACAGCAAAACCCATCCTAAGGTATTCATTAAATTGTTCCAGGCACCGGGACAGCCTGTGATTATGTTAAACAGAGGAGCAAATTGTACACTCTGCTTTCCCGGTATACGCGAACTTAACCTGAAAGTCTGCCTAGGAAGGTGAAACACGGGCAGCTTCTCTCGGGAGAGCTCCAAACTCCTGAACCCATCGCCCCGGAGTGTCGCTCAGGAGGGGGACTGTCCATGCCAAACATCCCTGCTGGTATGGGAATGATTTCTGTGGGTTCCCTGGGTCCTCAGAGCCTTTGGAAGCTGGCAGCAGATGCAGTGTTATCTGCAGCCCGGGCTCAAACCTGTGCTTCTGGAAAGCAACCATCCCCAAATGGGAAGCTGGAGTTCCCCGGGCTGCGTCTCTGCGGGGAACCCTGGGGCTGCGGCTCCTGCTGCAGGAGAAACCGCACCCTGGGAAGTGCTTTCGGTCCTGGGTTTTGAGGCCGAGAAGCCCAGTTCTCCCCAGAAAAGCAAGTCTCGTGGTGGTGGTTCACCTAATACAGAAATGACCAGCTAGGGTGTTCATCAACCCTGCCTGGAAGAAGGGCTGTTAAGAGTCAGGTTTGAGAAGCACCCTGTGGTCATGGGATGACTCCTCCAAGCAAGCTCTCCTGATGGCTGAGGAAGGAGCCGAGTAGTGGGAGCAGGACAGAGCATGGGGCCAACGGAGCCGTGTTCAGGCTGCAGAGCTGAGAGCCGTGGTGTCTGGATTGCAGCTTCTGCGAGAGACACTCTTTGTGTCCACTTTGGCTCTTGCTGCCAAGTTTTGTGACGTTACTGTCAGTCTTTTGATTCTTTTATGCGGCTTGTAAAGAGCATTGTCTGGAAAA
>VXBH01000327.1:256563-283088 GCA_013400035.1 Rynchops niger | reverse complement strand
AAAAAAAAAAAAAGAGGAGCTTTCATCTAAAAATAAATCTGTAGTCCTTGCAGTTAAAAACAAAACAAAAAAAAACAACACAAAGCCAAACAAAAACAGCTGACACAGAAACAAGACCTGGATGCATTATAATAGTTCAGAAATCAGATAAGAATGTCCAAAATGCAACTATTTCGCAATTGCTTGATAGGCAGGTTCACCTCATGTTTTGGCCTGAGGCGCAGAGATGAAGAAAGGCTGACATGATTTTTCAGCGTTTGGGACTGACCACGCTGCTTGTCTCTGCTGCTGCTCTGATTTATCAGCTTTGCTTAAAGAACTGGGGGCAATTATTATAAATAAATTAAAGCAGCAAACAGTCTGACTTCTTGCACGTTTATTTTCTCTGTTAATGAGAAGAATGACCTAATCCAAAATTACTGTCGCTTGTTATAAAAATTCAAAACGGAGAAATAATTTAATCTCTTGGCAAGTAGAAAACCAGTTCGCAAATGGAAGCGGTGGCCGCAGAATCAAGGTCTGCCAAGAAGAAATCCAATTTGGCCGATTTGGCAAAATTAACATGGTTCGGTTAGCTAAAAAAAAAATGAGCTATGCCAGCACAGAAGACTCAGAAAACCCTAGAAGATTCATGAGCTCAACTCAGCCCAGAGGAGGAACCGGCGATGAGCAGCTTTTTGGCAGTTCTGAACCATGAGAGAAGTGAACCCAAGTATTTGCCCAGCTCAGAGCATGTGGGCAGACATGACAAGCAGTGGGGATTAGGGACACCTGGGGAAACTGCCAGGAGAAGAAATTCCAAGGAGCGGTGGGTCGCCACTCAGAAGTCAACTGCTTGGGTGAGAAAAAAAGAAAGAGCCAGAATTTACAAATCATGGTTTATAGGTATTCGGTCTTGCAGAAAGTTCATGAGTTTTATGAGAGAAGGAAAAAGCAGATCATCGTGCCCAGGCTAGTGCAGGTGTTTGAGGGAATGCCTGGGAGCAGACCTGGATTACTGCTCAGGTTTGCTGATGCTAAAGATGCTGCCACTGGGCACAGCAGGACCGTCATGAGCAAAGATGAATGGCATAATCCATGGCAATTCGCAATAACTTAGATAAAGGAATATTAAGAAAAGCTCAGATTCCTGCTGGAGTCCAGGCTGTATTAATCAAACACTGCCTCTTCCTTTCCCCTCTCCATCTGCAACGTGAGTTTTGTATTGCCTTTTGGGCCGCGCAGGGAACTTTTTATTTTTCGTTTGAGTGATCAGAAGACCTTGGTGACAGGTGTCAGGTCATGATTTTGAGACTGCACGCTGAGCGGCAATGCTAGGATCCTCACCAGCGGTATCATTTTCCACAGTTTATTGCAGAGGAAGCAAATAGCCGAGCTGCTCCGTGCTGGCCACAGCGGGACTCCCAAGCACTTGTAGCATACCAGGCAAACTGCACTTTCGGGAAAAATACCACAGATGCTGCAGCTGGTAGGCCTGGGAGCCAGCTGTCCTGTGTTGGGGGAAAAGAGTAACTAACTGGCCAATGTGACCTCAACAGGCAGCAGGGTGGTACCGGGTACCCTCTTCACAGCATCTGAAACACTTCAAGCTCCCCACGGGTCTCTGAAGACAGACAGGGGAAGGAGGTAGCACAGCCGGCGGCCAGCCCCCGTCTATGCAAGCTACCACCTGTGCTGCCCTTTCCTGGTTAGTTTTTCATTAAAAACGGGTCAAAATGAGTCAGTGGCCTGAGGCGGCAACACAGCTGCTGAGGTGTGATAACTGTTAGTTTTCTGGTCGTAAGAGAAAATAGCAATGCTGCAGTTTGCTGCTTGCGCTATAAAATGTATTTGCTACGACCACTGGGGGTTAACACAAAGAGCAGTGAACAAACAATGTATTTAAGAGTATATGGTAGAAGTTTTGAAGTCATGACTTCTTGCTGATGCCTGGTTATTCTAGCTGAATGCTTACTTGGTATCATGGATGCCACGAGCCCCAGATCCTTTCCTTGTAGCCAAAGAGAGATTCCCAAGTTTCTTTCTGAGATGTCGCCTTCTTACCAGGGGCAACCCAGATTCCAATCCCAAAATCAGTGTCCTGCCATGCAGGGGAGGTTACTACAGCGAGGTGCCTATGGGCAATGCAGCACCCTAGGAAGGGGGCTAGAGAGGAAAAGAGCCAGCGCAGAGGCCCCGTGCGGCACACGTCGCTGGGGTTTTATCACAGAGCAGCTCCAGAGCTGGTCCTGTGAGCTGAGTGCGCACTGGTGGTCAAGGTGATCTTCTGGCTACATTTTGCCTGACAAGAATGCAGCTTGCACACTCCAAAACTATGCTGCAGTGTGAGCCACAGCGAGGGGGGCAACCACAAAATTAATTTAAAAAATGTGCTCGTAATCCAAAATAAACTACTGGTCTAGAGATACCTGGAGATAACGGGTACCTTACTCAGTGACTGAACTCCAGCTCAGCACCCCAGTGCTCTCTGGCTGGAAGAACTGGAGGGCTAACTGGAGCTTAAAAAAAGAAAATTAATTAAAAAATCACTGCTAGACATCTGTGATTCTTCTTCTCATTTCTATGTCTGCCTGTCTCTACAGACAGCAACTAAACGCTTCTACTTTGCATGTCAACATAATTTCGCTTTGCCTTCACTTTAAAATTCATTTCAGTTTGAGCGGAGTGATTTCAGGCTGGCTGGCAAACTACCAGCATCTCATTCTGTAGGGCACAGCCGGCCCAGCCAGGACCCTGCAAGCAGCGCCCGCCAGCTGCAGGCAGGGGCCCTGCGAATGTGGGGGCTTCAGGGCTGCTCCTCCATCCCGCCGGGAGGGCTGGTTTCAAGCAGCAAAAGGCAGTGGGGAACTGGAGCACTCCCTGGCACGGCACAGGACGGGGAACACCCAAATCCTGGCTGCCTCTCCAAAATTATCATTCTTTCCCTTCCATGGCATTTTCTATGGACTAAAACAATATGCCGTAGAATCACAGAATCATAGAATTGTCTAGGTTGGAAGGGACCTTTCAGACCATCACCTCATGTGAGAGCTGCACCCTGAGAGGTGTTGGCTCAGAGATTAATCTAACAATAAACACTATTCTGTTAATTATATATCTACTGTGGGTTTTCCTAAAATATCAGATGCTGCTACGTAACACCACAGTTATCTAGATAGGTTATCTCGCACCCTACGACCACCTCCTTCCCATCCCTCTCAATCTTGCGAGGCACCCAGTGCACACGGATGCTCTCCGTGCCCAGGACAGGGCAGCTCTGGATCCGCCATGCAGGAGTGGAGCTGCCAGGTGTAACTCTGAAAAGAAATGATGCAACTCGGTCTAAGGACTTAATGAAGTGGTAGCAAGTAGGGCAAGACTGTTTTGAAATAAGAATGAATTATTATTGTATACTAAGCCGATTATGCATCCAAGTTGAGATGTACAGAATGGGTGGGCTACGCTATTGCTGGGAGAAGCCAGGCACACCGCCAGCCCCGTACAATGTGCGCGTTTGTGCGGCCGGTGGACAAGCAAATCCGTCACCCTCTTCGCAGAGCCCCGTAAACGTGAGCGGGGCCTGCCAGATGGCAGGCATCTGGAAAGACGCAAGGAGAGAGCAAAGCGTAACCGCATCGCGCATGGCAGCAAGCAGGCTGGGCCCGTCCGCAGATGGAAACTTGCAAACCACATCCCTGGTGCAAGCTCAGGGGAAAACGCTGATGAAGTCGGGCCGCGATTCCCCAGCCACCTCTGCGCAACTGAATAATCAGGACGAGGGTCCAGATCGATCTCATTTTCCAAGGTTGCTCACATCTGGAGGAAACGGCGAGGCTGGATGGGGCCGAGCTGCTCCTGGCGTAGGGCACGCAGAAGGGCTGTAGGAAGACAAGCTGACTTACAGTGCTCATTAGCTCTGGGGCTCATTAGAGACTGGGATCATCCTCTAGATTATATCAGATTCAAATTCCAAAATCAGAAAGTACAAGGAATGCAAACATGTTCCCTCTTCCTCCTCCCACTTCCTTTGCTCCATGGGCAGTCACAGGATAAGGTATCCTCGAGCTGCCAAATGCCAATGTGGAATAGAGAGAGGGAACTTTTATGTGGCTGTTTTCTCAGTGGTGTTAGGCTACTACTTCCAAAAATTGAATTCCATGAAATGAAGACAAGAATGGCTGGAAGAAAAGAAAGCTTTTTTTTCTTCCTTTTTTTTTTTTTTTAATTTTTATTCTCCTACCATGTCCAGTCTGAATTTAGCTAAGTTTCTTGCTTCTTTGCAGAACTTTTTGCCTTTTTTGCCTTTCAAGGCAGGCTGAGGAAACAGAGAGCAACGTGGGACTCGCGTCCTCCTCCCTTACCTCACCTTCCTTGGCTCAGGAGACATGCAGGCAAGGACGAGCTGCAGCTCCCTGGTGAGGAGGTGCTTCCCCGAGACTTCTGGCTCAAGCCATGAGTCTCTGTGGAACGCACTTTCTGAATCACTCCTCTGTGTGATAAATACGGCCAGCCTTTTAGCTCCTGGTGTCCTTAAGTTTTATCCTTATTGCATCTGAGCCCAAACACGGGAAGTCTGAGACCTCCATCTGGGTCCAGGTGAAAACAGGTAGCTCAGAAAAGTGGATTTGATTTACACCAAGGGACAAACCTATATGGCTTTTTGAAGCCAGCTACTGATAGGGCTTTTTTTTGAGTTCCACCTTACTCCGGTAACAAAAAGACATAGTGGAAACACCACGATTTGGGTGTTGGGCTGTGACATATTGTAACATCTGTGCAGCAGCTCTTTAGACCACGTTGGGGTGTGTATAATTGTCAGGGATTGATAGAAGGGTGCTGTGTAAAGGTACGAGGCTTTTCCACGCTGCTGTGATATAATGGGTTGTTAGTGACTTGTCAGTTCATGTTTTCAATTACTGCTATTACTATTATTTTAAAACTGTGGGTGTTTCTAAAATTGCTTTATATCAGATAATAAGTATACTCACTCTTCAGTTACAGTAATTAGCATTCTGAGTTTGATTCTGCCACCTCGATGGCTCCGAGAGCTGGGGCTGGTTACCACATACACAAAGCTCCTACCTCTTTTCCATAAATAGATTACAACCTCCTGGTTTTAACTCCTGATGTCCCAAAGACCATCTGTCCTGCTTCTGTCTCTTCTGTGGCTCGTTGCTGTCCTTTCTTCAGCATTTCTCTCCCACCAAATGATACGTCTTGCAAAGGAGTGCCTCTTTTTGACCAAAATAAAAAATGCAGTCCCTAAGCAATTCCCACCCCTTGGCATGTTGCTGTGGAGCGCATTTACTGGAAGCGTCCCTAATGAACAGCTTCAGTATGAGCCCCTCCTGGGCCGCTCTTACGTTTCCTACAAATTGTGCACGCATTCCCCAGCCCTGGGAGAGGACACTTCAGATCATTGCTGGGCTACAGCATGGAGCAGCCTGAAAATGCCATGTGCACCCATCTAGGTAAAACCAAAGCTGGTGAGCAGTGGGGAGAGCAGAGAGAACTCNAAAAAAAAAAAAAAATCTGAGTCCGACCTAAAAAGAAGAAAAGTAACAGAGCAAGTCAATAAAAGCAAAGAGAAGGGAGGATTCAACAGCGTGGCACTGCGGGATGCAACAACAGCTTAAAGTATGTTACTAAACCAGAAAAATGTTTTCCTGAAAAATTTATGGTATTTCACTGGAGAAAGCTCTAGAGGGATGTTTCAAAGGAAGAAGAAACCAAAGAAAGAAAACAAAAAATCCAGACCAGCTGAAACCTTGGAAGATGGGCCACGAGGACTTGCATTGAACCGAGGAAAAGAGCTTGGATTATCTAATAGAAGTGACCAAATTAATTTCTTTTAAAGCCTCGTTAGGAGGCTCCATATGCATTTTATGGTCCATCTCCTGGCTGGGGAATGTAATTTTCTCAGAGAGAATCAAAATCTGCCTTTGTAATGACTGGGAGACACTTAGAGCCCTCAAAATGTAGCACACTCAACTGTATTTCATTAGGTAAAACTGTCGTCCCCCTCACCAGACCACACATGCATATCATTCATAAGTTACAGCCTGTTTACCTTGTTAACTACCCAGCATTTTGCTGCTCTCCTATTGCCAGATGAAGCATCTCAGATGGTTTGCTTAGTCTATGAAAGTAAAGGAGCTGCTGGCAGATATTCCTTACGACAAGTCATCAGGTTTGAAACTCACTTCACACCTTGGGTTTGCCATCAACCAAGTCTCTTCCCCTTCCAGGCTTACTACAAAGCCTGGGTTTTTCCCACAGCTGATATGGGGTTTTCTATCTGTGCAACAGCTGAAATTACTCGAACAGCAAGCACATCCTCCATTTAACACCCAGCACGGGGTGAGATGCAATGGCCATACTGGAGCTCAGGGCAGAACCAGGCCTGTTGATCCCTGCCCGGGTGTATTTGCACACAGGACGTCTCGCTCTGACTGCGAGATGGAGCTGCGAACTGGTATGTGACTTTACTGAAGGTGCAGAAAGAGCAAAGCTTACTTCTTATTAAACGGACAACGGTAGAACATACTGGGTTTATTTTTAAGGAAAACATGTACAAATTCTCCTATTTCTAGCACACTTATTTGGTTTCTATCAGGTCTATTTGTAGTGTTCCCACCAGCGCTAGGAGACAGCTCCCAAACCTAACTTACCAATGGTCCACTTGCTCCACACAACCAACACGCCTCCTTTCTCTAGCAGTTGGATGTATTAATAAAGCAAACAACAACCAAATAATAACAACGAGCTCAAAACCCTTCTCCTGGCTTGGCTGCTGGCAGGGGCCAGGTTGCAGATGTGCTGAACTCAGATATTTCCCCTGGTTTTTTATGTGCTGGGGACACCTGTCTTGGGGTGCCAGAAATGCCACAGAAGCCGTTTAACTCTTCCCTGAAGGCTTCATCCCCACCAAAACCCCTTGTCTTCAAGAGAACAGTGCCAACCCATTATACACTGCAGTGGAGGGAGATTATAGCTCGTTAAGATGCAATGAGTAACATGTTTGAAAATGTAATTAAAGTGTTTTTTCCATCATTCATGAAAACTCTTCTAATGCAGTGTAAAGCTTGATAATGCCTGTGTTGTACTTTGACCTGATGAAAACTCTGGATGGAAACTTATACAGTAGGTAATATTTACTCTGGCAGTGTGTCAGTAGACAATGTCTATTGCTTTTATTGCTCTGTGGAATAAAAGTTTTGAATTTTGCTCTGTACTGAACCATTTATTGTCTTGAAATTGGCAGCAGTAACACCCAGCTGGATGCCGGTATGTTTTGTGTTTGCAAACAGGCTGATCCATGGGAAACAATCTAGCAGACAAATCAACTTCTTTATGAATTAAACAAAATCTTTACTTGGGTATGAGGCATTTGAGCCTGAGGGAGCTATTATTTTGGAAAAGGCCCATAAAAGGACTTTTTAAGACACAGACTTTGTGAGTTTTAAGTACGATATTCTTAGACTGCCTTTAGTTATGCCTCGCTTTGCATAACCTGGTGGACTTTTATAAAACAATATCTTCTAAGTAAATGATGCTGGGGCACAAAGCTCTGAATTGAAAATCGGAACAGAGCTCGGTGTCTGGCCAAGCTGTTGAGCTGCTTAAATTGTTCTTCTTCTGCCTCCCACCTTTTTTTCTGCCTTGTCCCTGGGACAGGAACTGCCATTTCCTATCGCTCTATTGCATAGCACTGAAAAATTCCTTCTTATAAGCAAGAGACAGAGGTAGAAAGTTTACCCAGAAATAGCTGACCACTCAGTACCACAAATAAGCTTTGCATGTAGAGATAATTCTGTGTGCTTAGAGCCAGTCCTATCAACTCTCACAATCTCGTGAATATCATGGGATCTGATGTTTTCTTAATTCTCCTGCTGATGGTAATCGAGGAACCACATGATAATCTTGACTTCATTAACACAATGAAAAAATCAGATGTGAATTTCTAGCTTTGTGGTTGCTGAGAAAATGTGAAGCAAGACAGTCTTAAATCCTGAAGATAAATAAAATCATCTGATGGTCATTGTGACCTTTTATTCACTCCTCTTGGGTTAACTTGTCTAACATTTCTTGGCTGCTTCTTAGACACAACCACACAAAAAATTGATTCCTAGTGAATGGTCCTCTAGCAGTCTTTGCTCTCATCCCCAGTCAGCCATATTTATGATTATTTTTTTTCCTTTAGAAGTCCGAAAGTGTGTGCTGATAGTCAGCCTACAGCAATGTGTGTTGGATATTCTCACAGTTGACACACGGCTTGTTGTCTCTGTATGTTTAAGAGAGGGCTCATAGGCTCTTCTTCCTTAAATGCTGATTGCTCAGGCTGTTCCACTGGTACTCAGTGGAAATATGCTCCATTCTCACAGACTTCCTGCGTGGCCTTGGGAAAGTGAGTGTAACAGTTCCTCCATTTTTTTTCTGTATGAAACGATGATAATTGTATTTCCTCTCCTTGTCTGTGTTGAACTGACAGCTCTTTCGGACAGGTCCGTACAGGGCCATGCACAACCAGGCTTTGTAACCGATCTCCATCTACTTTGTACGTCCCTTGGAGCAGGGGCTGGGATTCAGGTTTCCCCCCCCCTCCCAGGCCAGTCCAGAGGAGATGTGACAAAGGTAGGAAGCAGACACCAAGCGTCCCCATAGCTGTGCGTGGGCCACGTGCCAGTAAATTACATCCTGGATGCTCATAGGTGAGTAACCTTGCGCTGGATTCCGTAAAACACGAACTAGGAACAGTTTAAGGTTGTTAATGCTGGTGTGAATTGTGGGTGGACATCTCTTTATTAAATAAAAAAGGATAATAAATTCCGTATATAATCCCTGTCAAAGAATATGCTCTGGTCAGGACTCTTTTCCAGTGATCTGGATGATACAATTTGCTTTCATGTAACACCGCTTTCAGAGATGGGCAGGCACATTTTTGTCACGTGATTTTTTTTTTCTGGACTACGATAAGCTTTCAAAGACAGACTTAGTTTCCCTATTCTTTCCTTGAATTCATAAAGCTTTAAGATGTCGCCTGTAACTGTGTTTCAGAGTTTGAATGCTTTATATTTTCAGGAAGAAATGTGAGAAAGAAAGAAAAACATAATAGTTTCCGATCATCAAATATTTTGTGTGAGTCATTCGCCTGCATTGCTAGATAAATGCAACAGGACATCCTGTAACCGTTGTGCAGTTTCTTTAACTTCTGCTTTTTTTTGTTCCTATAACAGAAATAGTCAAATAGGGAAGAAAGTGGCAATGGAGTCCTGTCCGGGCACTCCTCTATGCTTGGATCCTCTCCTGCATCAGGAGAGGGAAGTCACAAGTCACCTCTTGAGGTGACTACCAACCTCAGTACCGAGATAGACAGATAGATTGTGGTCTCCTCCTGGCCAGCAGCAGGGAATTCAAAGGCAAAGCCTCCTGAGGGAAGTTCGAAAGCTGATATTATTTTCTGGAGCCTTTGGCTTCGTGGAGGAGTTTCAGGAGTTAATAGCATCAGAGGGAGAGCGTGGCTATAAGTCTTCACCGGAGCTTTCCTGGAAAAGACCTGCAAGGGTGGGGGGGGGAGACACGTTCTGTGCCAGCAGTCCTTTCTCTCAGCCACAGTTTCAAAACTAATGTCCCCCAACCATTTTTTGTAGCTCTTGAATCCAGCAGAAGAATTTCTGAGATTTATCTTCTTTCTTTTGGATAAAGGGGTACAGCTGACCAGAACACCAGTAAGAGTGGCATAACAGAAGCCAAACAAATCCTGCTCCCAACAAAAGCAAACAAACCCGAACATAATAATTCTGGTCATAGAGTTGGCATATTTAAAGGTAACAGAGAAAGAAGGAAAAGTTGAAAAACTGGCCAAAAAAAATTGCTTTCCTCTTTCTACTGTATCTGCAAGTACAAACAGAGCTTTGAACCTTAGATCTATCAAAAGTCAATCTGATCTTACCCAAAGGCCTTGGGGAAAAAAAGTGTGATATCAGACAGATAAACATCTAGTCTTAGAGTAAGCCTGAGAGACAGTTTGCGTGTCTGTATGTGTACGTATATAATCACCCAAAATTAAACAGACAGATTTGTGATGACAGACCAAGTGAAAGTGAATTAGTGGAGAGATAACAAATGAATAAAGCCTAACTTTCAGTAATAATTCCTTACAGAATTTTAGAGGCACGACTTCACATTAAATAACTGGAATCTCCTGAAGTTCATTTTCTTCCTCAAAATCCCTTTTCAAGACTTGTCCCTACTGTGACACTCAGAAGCAGTTGGCTGATGAAAATTGAATGGTGATGTGTTACTGGGGTACAGAGGATTTTATTTCATTTTTCATTGCCACTTAGCATATTTTTTATTTTTATTATTATTATTATTATTATTATTATTGCCCTTTATTTAGTGTCAGGAAATGCCTTTCTGTGTTTACACAGTACGTAGCACTTCAGCTGTGGTGGTTTCAATAAACCCCATTAATAATTACCAGGAACCAAATCTGTCAATAAATAAGTCTCATAACTTCATGATCTGATCTGACAGTGAAACGAGGAAAAGTCAGTGTCTAACTGCTATCATGCGTGTTTAATTCTGGCACTGTTCTTCCTCTCTCTGCCATACAGATACAGCCTCGGCAGGCAGAACAATAAAGATGAGGCTCTGTGGTTTCATTCGCTATTTACATCAACGTTCTCTCCAGGGTGAGAAGTTTCCTGTAGTTCTTTTACATACCTCTCATACACACTTCTCCCACTCCCTCATTCTTTGAGTCTTTTCCTGATCTGCTCACAGGTATATTGGCAGCAGGCATCTTGTTTCTCTTTACATTGGCCAACTTTTTTTTTTCCACTTTTCAATCACCAGTTCTCCTGCTCTCTCCCAGTGCCATCTGTTTCACAACTGTTTTTGTCAACAGCACATCTTCTGCTCCCTATCTACTTTCCACATCGGCATAGACGTCTAGACTGGGAAGTCTCTGGGGCAGGGACTGTCTCCGGATTGACACGTATGTATGTTTACTTATCCTCAAAAAGCCCCAGCTCCAAACCTCAAAGTCCTATTACAGTTAGTTAATGCTGGTGTGGGTGAAAAAGCTTTAACCTATTAATTCCAGGAACCAGTTGAAACGCTACTTTCTAGCCTTGACCAAAAGATAAAGGTTACTATCAATTTCTTCATGGCCCTTCTAACCCTTGAGCTCTTTCATCCAGCTTCAGGCTCTGCAGCCTGTCTTGAGGCTGTTTGAGACTAGTAGTGTACAGCCGTTGCTTTTTCTCCCTTTAAATTGCGATAGCCTTCCAGAATAACTTGGGGTTTCCTTGCTTTTCTTCAAATATTACCTGAACCTTATCTCCGTCTCCTAATTGTTCTCACACAATTGTTTTCCAAAACCTTTGATTTAGCTGGCTTAGTAAAATATGCTATGAAAAATGCCACAGGAAAGTGTTGCTTTGTTCCAGGTGGTATTTTTGTTTCTGTAATAGCTGGGAACTCTCTTTAGTTTACCTACTAACCTGCTTTCAGTGTTTGTTGTTGGTGACTGTGGTATCAATTTTCTGTTATGTTCCCATCACCCAGTCTGGTGTAATCACTGTAATCCTCTACTTCTCTTTGTCTTTCAGGCACAACTAATACACCGGGATGGGGTTGTACTTGTTTCCTTTATCTTTGACTGACACAGTTGAGCCAATTCACACAAATAGTGAGCATTTTCTGAGTCGTTAATTGAAAAGTTTGTGGGTTTTTTAAGTTGTCACAGAAAATAGTGACGCTGGGAAGGGAAATAGAGTTTGTGTTATGCTGCTGTTAGTTTTTACATTTATCATGGTGCTTATTTATTGTTGTAAAGCCTGTTTCAACGTGACCCGCGTATGTGATAATGTCAAGAAGCGTAATACACACAAAGCCTGCGCAGCAGCATGTTCAGAAGCGGCATGCTGGTTTTTGCATGACAGAGTGCGTAATTCTCCACCTACTGTCCATATCTATCTTCCTTCAGTCTAGCCAAAATGCATCACCATCAGAGAACTCATGGATGGCTTATATGGAGGTCACCACTGTCCCCATCCTTAAATACAATGCAAACCATCCTCAGGGTTCACATCACTGTTTACAGGCAGTGCAGGAGAATGGTAAGGAAACAAAGGATACTGGTATTTCATGGTTCGGGTTCTCCCCGGTCTCCTGGGGCTGGACAGTCCCAGTGAGGGAGCCCGGAGCTGCAGAGTGGCAGCATTTAGGGAGGTGACATTGTGTTGCCTCCCAGCAGCCATGGCCTGTGCCTGCACGAGGCTCCGGCAGCCACTGAAGGACTCCTCTGCACAGGAGTTTGATCCTGGCTGATGCGCTCAGCCTCAGGAGGCCGTAGGCAGCTGTTGGCAGAGGTAGGTGCACACTGTGGCTGTCCTGTGCAGGTGCTTCCTCACCGCCTTGGAGCCAAGGCTGGGTTGAACACCCCTACTCTGCATCACTTTCCGTTCCCTGCAACAGCCGGCTGAACGATAATCATCAGACTGTCCTACAGACCTCTTTGTGCCTCGCGAACACCTGCCTCTACCTTTCTTAGCATTCACATCCTGCCACAGTACAGTGTGGCAGACATACTCCCCCTCACAACTATGACACCCAGGAAAGTGGGGAATTTGGCTGAATCTGAATCCTGGGAATCTGTCCGAAGCTTCCCCCCATGACTGGGGGCTCTGGTGTCCCTTCAGACCTCATCACATTCACATGCTCCTCATCTGAAGATCCACAAAGTCTTGGGAGATCGTTGTCTGCTCCCTCCTGGCACATACCACCAAAGTGTGGCTGCTCAGTGGAGAAGTTCTCAACACCACTGAGTCCCTCTTTCCTCTGGCTGTCTCATTCAACCTGGCAGTTTCTTTGAGCAGTGGGAATCTCATGGGACTCCTTCACAGAGATTTTCAGTCTTTCTCTTTTTAAAGAAGTAGCCCACACTGGTTCCTGTTTATCTTTGTTCATGTTCTCCACAGCATAGATGACGGGGAAGCCACGAGATCAAAAGCACATGGACTACTTAGTCCTTGAAGACTTTAACTGCCATGCCTGAGGGATCTGTCTGGCCAACAACATTTCTAAGTGCTATAATTTAATATTTTTATAATTCGAGGCAGTCTCTATTCTGGGCTAGTTCTTTCAGGAAGCATCATCTTGTTGGGTCTCTGTCTGTACTTATAATTGGCAAGTAGCCTAAACTTTGCCCTGCATGCCATAATAGCAAGTTAATATTGTTGTTGGTAGTCAAACCCAGACTTTTGCCAAAACTGCTATTCATAACTTGCCTTTCAAGAAACAATGTTCTACTGAGTATAGCTACCATGTGGTTCTCAGCTATTTACTACTTTGATTTTTAAATGCCATTCAGTCTTTAAGTGAGTATGGAAGTTTTGCTTTGGCAGGTGAGGTTAAGCCTGTGCAATTAATAGTCTTTTTTTTCATACGCTTTGCCTTAGTGATATATGTGGATGAGAACAAATGTGTCTTAATATCTTTGTTGCGTTTTTATGTTTTTTCATCATGTTTTTGCTGTTCTATTCGTTACACTAAATTGGACGTTAAGGGTCATTTTTCTAAATCTGGCTTTCAAATATCAAGCAGTGAAACAGCTGCACACAGTGTAAGACAGCGCTATCCTAAGCAAACACTGGATACAGCATCTGGATGCAAGTGGAATTTGGGCTCAACCTCATACACAATAAACTGGATGTGACTCTCAGTTTTCTTATTGTTTAACAGATTTCTTCCAGCCGTTACCTGCAGAGCGGCTCAGAGCTAAAGTAACTTCTTCCAGTCCAAAGACAACTGGATATGGGAGAGTATGATGAAAAATTGCAGAGAGGAAAGCGTGCACATGAATCAAAAGCACTTTTGGGCCAGTGTTGCTGATGGCTCACCAGGTAGGATGGGAGGCTTGAGTGGCATGGATTAAAGGGAAGCTTACTTGAGAAGAAGGCCTTAAGAAAATGGAGATTAGCAGACTAAAGAGATTCGAAGACAGAATCACAGAATGGTTTTCATTGGAATTCAACTTCTCACTCAAAACAGGGCTAGCTTCAAAGTTAGGTCAGGTTGCTGAGGGCCCTGTCTAGTAGTTTTGAGTATCTCCAAGCATGGAGATCCTACAGGCTCTCTAGGCACCTGTTGCAGATTTAACCACTCTCATGGAGAAAATATTTTTCCTTAGATCCATCTCGAATTTTTATTGCTGTAACTTTGACCATTGCCTCTTGTCATTTCGCTCTACACCTCCAGAATCTGTCATCTTCTGCTCTATAAAACATCTTCAAGTAGCTGAAGAGTATGATTAGACCTTCACCAAACCACCTCTTCTCCATGACAAACACAGGTCTCAGCTTCTCCTCATACATCATGTGATCCAGTTCTCCGATCATCTTTGTGGCTCTCTGCTGAACCTGCTCCGATATGCAAATTGATCGCTGATGGGGAAGAGGTGAAAGATAATATGATAGGAGAAAAGGTAGGAGGCAAAGGAGAAAGTGGAGGAAAACCTCCAAAAAAGCAAAGTCAAGAGCAATTAGGACACTGTATCCAAAAGAAAATGGGAGGTTGGAAGACAAAAGAAGAGCACACGGAAAGTGGCCACACAGTTCCAGCTGTGCCCTGTAGTAGTCGTCACTAGAACATCTCAAGAAGTTGGCCCAAAAAGCTTTTATCTGAGAGCTGTTGTTCTTCTGATTCATTTTAAAGGTTAGTGTTGATGTGGATTTTTTCCAAAATGTCTTACTGAAAATCAAATTAACTTTGCAGTAGTGTGCATAAATTATGGAGATGATGAAACAGGAGGTTATTCACATGAGATAGTTACCAAGAAAAGTAAGTGATACTAGGTTTTGTGTTAGACTTAGTCTCCCATGAACACAGATGTCTAAGTAAGACAATTCTGAGACAGAGACACACGGGTGGCAGACAGTGATGCTCAGGCTCTCATTCTTTGATTTTCTTTATTGCAGCAGTCACGGCCATGAGCTTGCTGTGCAGTCCCATTCCCATTTGTTTTGAAGCATCCTCATCTTCTGGAAGCCGCCCTCAAGTTCAGTGGCATAAAAGTCGCTTAGTAGTTTTTGCACAAAATGGTCATCTGGGCTGTAGCTGTCACCAGTAGAAATGTCTTCTACTGCTTTGGGACTGCTGTGAACCGTTCCTCTGATCATGAACTTGACAGATCCACTGGCTGTTACTCAATGACCCCATCACCATAGTTGGCAGCCATTGATTTGACACATCGGGGCGGGCAGCTCCTTTGGAGGCCTGCTAATGTCAGTCCCTGACAAGGTGCCACATTTGTGCAGAGATGATGGCAAAGCAGAGCGGCATCTTGAGTAATGTCACCGAGCAATGGGACACCAGCTACGATGTTTTAGAATATGTGCATATTATTCATTCGAAAAAAAAGCACACTTGCCATTTTAAAGAGAAAATATTGGTGTATTTATCTACAAATCTAATCTGGTATATCGTATTAGGGACTGTCTGGTAGGTTTTTTCTCATTTAGTGTATTACTCGGTCAAGTAGATATTTTATATTTTCAGCAATACCTGCAAATTATGAATCATATACCTATCTCTTCTGTGAGTGGGGTTTTTTCCACTTTTTAAATCTTTCTATGACTAATCAATCTGCTTAATCATCTAAATAAATGTCAACAATTATCCAAAACTGTGATCTATACTGAGATAATAATGTTATCAATAAAAAGCATTAGAAAATGTACAAGGAGAGCTAAAATCTTCATAGCTTTGTATGCTCTCATTAAGTCTAAATGCCAACTGAAGAGGAAATCAGAAGTTAGAGAAGTAGAGACTCGTAGAAGTAGGAGTCAGAGTCATGCAGGGTCAGATATGGTTGGCTGTGAGCCATTTGAGCCCATTTAAGATCCTGAAAGAGATGCAATCAAGTTGAGCTCTTTTGGCGACAATATCCAAGGTGCCGGGAGTCCCTTAGCATCTACACCACTTCTGCATGGTTCTGATACCTGCTGCACTCCCTGTAGCACCCTATTTGGTGGCCTTCCTGGGAGGGGACCTTCCTGGGAGACTTGGAAGAGATGTATCATCCTTTTGATTTCTCAGGCCCCCAATTTTTTTCTATCTATCTAGTTTCACCAGCTTTATTTAGCACAAATCATAAGGTTGGAAAAACTGTCTCTACAGTAATTTAGGTAGTAGATTAGAATTAGATTAGAATCTACTGCATATCACATGTTTTAGTTAAGAACATTAAAGATCGGGTTCATTCAGTTTATCTCTGGGCTTGCACATTTCACAGGCACCCTCGCAGCTGCACCTGAAGAAATGTTGATATATACACACAAATAGCAAATTAGGCACACTTATCATTAGGGAATTTGCATACCTAATGCAATGTATGCGTTTGTACATATTGGGGGACTATACAGTGCACCTCTGTGTTTCCTTTTGTGGGCAA
The DNA here is from genome assembly GCA_013400035.1 of Rynchops niger. Lineage (NCBI taxonomy): Eukaryota > Metazoa > Chordata > Aves > Charadriiformes > Laridae > Rynchops > Rynchops niger. Next base: position 266,647 of record VXBH01000327.1, on the reverse strand, counting down.
ACGATTTATTTCTGAGTCCCAGCTCACTTAAATTTCACTTTATGAACAAGAGGGCTGCCTTAGTGACAGCAATGTGTGCACATGTGCGGAGCCTAGTTGCAGTTTGCGCTAATAACCTCGCGTTAGTAGTGTGAACTGTTTGACTTGTTCATGGAAGCTGTTTAATAAAGGTTCATGTTACAGTACGGACCACAAAAAAAAATGTCCATATGCTTGCCCTTTTACTTCATCGGGATGACAATTAATTTAGTTAATCAGACACCTCTTAGCATGCATGCCATCTACAAGATTAGCCTAAACTCCCCAGAGCTCCGTCTAAAACTGCTTTTGACATTTGAGTTGTATTTATAGTGCCACCCTTGCCTCTAAGGCTGTGGTCTAATACAACAGTAAACCTTATTTTAAATATTACTGGACCAAAATTGCAGTGGTCATCTAATGCAAAGCACTGCCCTGATACATATAGTAGAAAGCTTCAATGGATTAAATTCGTATCAATGAATTTTAAACTGGCTTTGCTGTAGTATAAATTCAGTGGCGCTCTCGCAGCTAGTGCCATCCCAAAAGTCTGCCCCAATGGCCTCTTGCCTCTGCCCAGCTCATTCTGTTCAAAGATAATGATCCTTGAATGTCACCTGCAAGCTTGCAATCTTACACGTGTTGGCCACCTTTAAAGGACACTCACCAGTTTGCTTCTTTGTCATAGATCTTACCCTAGATTCCTGCCTTGCATCAGATCTCTTCATCAGATCTTTTCCTCAACCCTTGCCTTGGCCTCAGCGTTCACATAACCAGTTTGCCAACACAGCACTGTCACTGACTCACAGCCAACCTAACTGAAGTCAAGCCATAAATCCATGCAAGCCATAAATATAGCTGATGTTCCTCTGGAACCACCCCTTACACTGCACCATGCTGTAGGCCTTTGTGGGCAATACCCATCACGATACAGTATGCCATTTTCCACAGATGCTTCAGAGGGGATGGACATCAAAGGGACTTGGGAAAGTTAAGGGCAAAAGACATGTGTCTGAAAAGTTCTGTGAGGTGGTTAGGTGCAGCAGTGGAAAGGAAAGGACAGGTGCTGACAGGTTTACTGTCATTACGGTGGTGGACCATATCCTGAGAGGGGACACACACATACTTTCAGAGAAGAAAAGAAACTCCATGGCAAAGAATCTAGGATTTCCCTTTGTTGTACATGAGGTCACTCCCTTTAAGGTAGAGGACAAGTTTGAGCACAAAAACCTGGCCACATGGAAAAGACAGCCAAGGAGAAATTAAATGCTCTTGGTAGCCAAAAGCACCATCTATCCCAAATGCTCCAAGGAGGTGTTTTTTTTTGTTTCCCCTGGGTTATCTTAGTGGTTTTTAGGCATTCATTGTGGTCCCAAGTGCTTTACTAACAAACTACTACCTGAGGAATGCTGCTCCCTAACCCTTGCGTGCACCTAAGTTTGTGCCAGAGGCTTCTGCCTTGGTCTGTTCCAGGCTTGCACCATATTGTACCTCCCCATTACCACCTCGAGTGTCCCTCTGATCCCTCACCAACATACTTTGCGTCGGGTTGAATTGCGTGTCATACCCTTGCAAGCCTTCCAGGTCTGTGAGCCCAGTATGTCCCAGTATTGCTCTCTTATCCCCAGTAGTCCGCTCCCTTGGAAACAGCCACTTGCCACATTATCAAGAGATACACTTATCTATAAAGAAGAAGAGGTTTCATCAGTGGAGAAATCTACCTTTGTTGCCCTCTACCTTGTTGCAAGTCCATGTATTTTCTGTCTCAAAGGCAGTAGTAGATCATGCCATGCATCCTTCAGAAATGTATAAGCTTCCACTCATCCTAGGAGGTCTCCTTTCCCTCAGGTCTAACACTAACATAGGTTTGCAATCCCTCACTGACTCCAATCCACAGCTCTTTGTGGCTTAGGAGCAACCTATCTGAAGAATATGCACATGGAAGCTGCCAGTGGTTGAGCTGATGCAGTCGGGGCACAAGCTGCTGGTGTAGACTTTCAAATAACCTTTGGAAATGCTATAAACCTGTCTAGCTAAGGAAAGAATAAGGATTACTTTTATTCTCTTACTGAACGAACTCTGCTGATTGTGGCAGAACACAGAACAGCAAGTACAGGGTGTGCATGACAGTCAAGAGGCTGGGCAGCTCTCTGGCAGCCAATATGTGGATACAGGAAAGAGGTGGTTGTGATGATAAGAAAGAACAGACTAAATAAAGTATCCTAGGACATCCAAAAAGTGGAGCCAGGTGACAAACACAGCTGCTGTTGAGATCACAAGTGCTAGTATAGACTCAGAGGAGGTTGGTATCGGCCATAACGAGCATCAGTAATTCCTGTTCCCTCAGAAGCTCCTAGCACCTCAGATGTAGCCTTCCTTGGCTCTTCATATCCTACCCTAAACACCTCCACACCAAATGACTTACCCAAGGCTCAGCTGCTAACGAACAACTGCTAATAGAGCAGGCATTGCCTGCAGGAGACACTGCATGAGATTCTTGCTACAACCTCATCCCAGACAAGAACTCGGGCAGTGTCCATCTTCCACACTTCAAGTATGTCTGGAAATAGCTGCTGTGTCATTTTATTCAAAATTTGATTTTCTTTTTTGCCTTTGTTTTTCAATTACTTTCTGCTTTTCATTTGCTTCCAGCTGAGAGTATTATTTGGGGTCTTTCACGGCAGGGCTGGATGGCAGCAGAGATGTTAAGGGCTGAAATTTCAAGCATTTCAAAGCCTGGGGCAAAGAGCTGCAGAGCTGCAATGGATGGGCCGGCACAGCTGGGATTTCAAAGCCAGTCGGGCCTGGCTCCAAGAACGGGATACAAAGGGCTTCAGGGGGAAACGGCAACTGGGAACAGGAAAGTCAGAGAAACGCTGATTTACTGCTCATGTCCGACATATGCGTGATTTCAAGTTACAGCAAACAGCTGTCAACCACTTGGCAGAAAACAATTAGTCAGGTTGTCCCTGACGATGTGACCCTCCCAGTTTTCACGGGAAACGAGTGAGCTGCAGCTGGTGGAGGGACAGGCTGTAGTTCCACTTGTACTCCTACCCTGCCAACATCTGCTCTTTTGGCTCCCTGGGTTTTTGTGAGGGACACAGCGTGCAAACAGGAGATTGGTCCAGAAGGCAGTTTAGTAGACCTCCAATATCCTTTTAGACACGTTGCACAGCCATTCTGAAGCCCTACCTGAGGTGGCAACACAAGAGGTTCTAGCAACAGGTAGGCTGCTGCTAAATGCAAGATGAGGTAAGCAAGCTCATCCAGTATTAGGGTGATTCAGTAACTCCATCACTCCAAATGGGCTCAGCAGCAGGTTTGCACTTGGCATGGCTGCACGACACAGGACGGGCAGGAGACAGGAAAGATATGAGTGCCGTATGCATTGCCAGACCAGCCAGCCTGAGCTTGATAGCAGTAACGTATCTGTAATGGTCCATGATGGCTCTTCTCAGGATTCCCGCTGATGGAAAATTGTGCCAGATAAGGAGACAGGGAATAAAGAGATCACCCTGCCATTTGCTGTTAGAGGTAGCACAGACTTCCAACATGTCCATCGAAGGGTGCATGCTGAGAACTTTATGGGTGGCAGGTGTTTCCTCCTAACTCATACAGGTAGTTGTCACCTTCCCAAGCCCAGGCTGATGGGTAACGCCCCAGCAAAAGTTAAGTGCTCCCAGGTTGCCTATAACCAAGGCAACCTTCTTCTTGATGCTCAGTGTCACTCCAGTGATAACTATCTTATCCCAGATAAGAGCTACTTCTCACAAACTCTGTGCAACAAGGGGAGGGGGTTGGTAACTCTGATTGGTATCAAATGTTTTCACAGGTGCTACCAGCTCTGACTTCATTAAGTCAATGTGCACAAGGGTTGCCTGATGCTCTGCACTGCCCTGGAGGAAAATGAAAGCTGCGCTTGGCGCCGGGATGCCTCATAGTGCTGTAGTGGCTGTGACCAGGAACAGGACTGTCTTCCTAGTGCTACTGCAGCTGTTCAGGAGCAGCTTGAACACTGCGTTACTCTTGCACAGCAGAGGTGCTAACAATGGTCCGCTGTCTCTCTGTGAGGCAATTTTCCATAGCAACTGGCTTATGTTGGAAAGGGAAAGCTACACTTTGACAGCATCCCGCTCTGGAAGCTGCCTCCAGAAATACCATATTGCTTGTGAACTAACAAGTCGATTAGGGCCACAAAGATGATCAGAGGGCTGGAGCATCTCTCCTATGAAGACAGGCTGAGAGAGTTGGGGTTGTTCAGTCTGGAGAAGAGAAGGCTCTGGGGAAACCTTACTGCAGCCTTCCAGTACCTGAAGGGGGCCTGCAGGAAGGATGGGGAGGGACTTACCAGGGAGTGGAGCAAAAGGATGAAGAGTAACAGTTTTAAACTGGAAGAGGGTAGATTTAGGTTAGATATCAGGAAGAAATTTTTCACTCTGAGGGTGGTGAGGCACTGGAACAGGTTGCCCAGAGAAGCTGTGGATGCCCCATCCCTGGAAGTGTTCAAGGCCAGGCTGGATGGGGCTCTGAGCAACCTGGTCTAGTGGGAGGTGTCCCTGCCCAGGGCAGGGGGGTTGGGACTAGATGATCTTTAAGGTCCCTTCCAACTCTAACCGTTTTATGATTCTGTGAATTCGTGTGGTACAGGACAGGCCAGATGCAGGCTGGACACCTGTCCAGGCTGGTGGTACCAGGTGTAACATTCTGAGTACAAGGCAGCCAACAAAAACCCAAACAAATATATCACCACTGTGTAATCCTGCTAATTTGAAATGATCATACACCCGCTCCTGAATTAGCTCAAATCTGTTCTTCCAGGTAAATAAATATCACAGAACTGTGTACTAAATTAAGAATAAATTCAACGCATTCTTTAATGCCGTGGGCAGCCTCTTCAGACCAAGAAGAATTTCTGCAAATGCCCCCAAATCTATTAAAGCAAAGGGATCCTGGAACCACTTGTTTGTCAGCTCACCCTTACTATTGCCTACCTGAATGAGCTGTGAAGAACTCATTGGTTCAGCTGCTTTTCTTGGCTCTGTGAGTAAAATGATATTCTTGAGAACCAAGATGACCTTTTATTTGAGCTGTCATTTCTACAGAAAAGGCAATTGGGATGTTCTGTAGGGCGCACGTAGACCATTTTCAGTCTCCATCAGGGTAGCCACCAGTCCAACACAACCTAGCTCGTTGCAGATGGGTCTCAAACTGGCTTCCAGTGTCGGACGTGTTTTGATCCGCAAACAAGCAATTTTTCTGCTCGCAGCCATGAAACGAGTGGAAGCAAAATGGGAAGGATTCCTGTGTATAAAAAAGGGTAATGGCAGGTGAAAAAAAATATTTAAAATTAGCAAAGACACAGAAGAAACAGCTTTTTCTTAACTTTCAGAATTAGAGTCTCTCAAGGCAAATGCTTCTATATGCTCTATTATTATAGCTCATTCATGGGAATTAATAAGGTGGGAAAAAAAAAAGTGAATTTAGGATTTATGGCTAGAAAATGCCAATGTAATAAAATGTAAGTGGCTGTGCATTAGGCAGACCACTGTCTACACGAAAGATGGCAGCTTTCCTTACTTTAACCTACTGAGTATGTGTAGTGTTAGTCTGAACAACAGGTCAAATGCAGGTTGAGTCAATATAGGGATCTGTGCATTATTCCCCAAAGCCTTTTAAAATTATTTCATAACTTTTAGCCATAAAATTAGTCAAGATCATAAATTAGTGTGTGATGAATTTCAAAGAATCACAATGGAACTACACTTAAAAACTAAGATTTTTTTGTTTGTTTGTTTTCATTTCTCTTTAGTGTCACAAAACTTATTTTCCCATGCTCCAAACTGGAAACAACATCAGGAACTGATGAATATCCACGCATAAGGGTGCATTAACTGGTTGCTTCATACTTGAAAGTAACATTTATTTATTTCCTATATTCTTTTTCTTTGAACAAACAAACAAAAGCAAACCGCCTTTATCACAAGACAAGCACATTTCTTAGAATAAAATTTGTAAATATTCTTCATACATTGGTCAATATGGTTTTCTCTAAAATCATAGGTTACGAGAAGAAAGGAAGCGATGCAAAAGGAATGCCGAAACATACTGCTTTTGTTTTCTGGGTTTTTTTTTGTTATTATTTTTTTTTTTTCTCCAACAACATTGTGTGAAGAACAAGCATGTGACTTGGATCTCATTTTTTATAATCCACCACTACTTGTTTAAAAATTGCTACAGTTTTTACAAAGCAGGTTAAAAATTTGGACTTTAACTACTTAATGATAATCCCTTGAGGAAGAAATAAAATATAGAAAAACAAGGCAGGCGGTGACCATGTAAATGCTGGAATTTCTCAAGAAAAGACATTTTACTGTGTCAACAAATTGGGAACGAGTTTCCAAAACTCTAGCTCATTCAAAAAGGCCAGATGTCTCAACGTTTTAGTTTTGTGTGTGTCTGCTCTCTCTTTCCCTGTTCTTCTGAGAAGAATTAAAATCCTATGTACACCTATTTTTGAAATTAGTGATCTTTCCTCTGCTTTTCTTTAATTGAATGAACCCAGGTGTTCCTCGGGATCTCTCTCAAATTACCGCTCCGGCTGGGCCACCTACTCTTGCATAACTAACAAGTATTCTGCTATCACTGCTCTGCTTTTGCATTCAAGCAGACTGTAGAAAGTGTGCAACAATGAGTTTAAGGAACATTTGAAAACATGGAGCGAAGTCTGCTGTCTGTTTTCATTGTCTGTGACATTGATTTACTGCCCAGAGCCACTATTCCCTCCAGTTTGTGCCACTACATACTCACGGACGCAACCCAAACAACGACCAGCAGCTACCTACATGGGTGAGTATCTGGGTTGGTCTGGAGTCTATAGGACTACCTATAGGCCAGGATTTAACGAAGCCCAAGGAAACTTGCCTGGACGTTCCTGAGTCTACTGGCAAATTGCTGGATTGATCCCTGGCCCTGGCCACTTACCACACTCAAAAAATTTCCAGAGCTCATCTGAAAGTTAACCTGGGCCAGGGAATATTCAGCCTCCAGTTTGGTGTAGTCCCTGTGTTGTGGATGCCAAGAGCAGGGACATGGACTCCTACAGCGCCAGCTGGCCTCCCTACTGCAGCGATGTCTTGCAGCCGTGCTTAATTCAGCAGCAGGGACAAAGTCTGGGAGTCAAGCCGGCCCAAAGCGGAAAATCAATTTCTGAGCATGAAGGCTAGCTGGCTAACGTGACTCACGTACAAGCACTTCCACTTCAGTGGCAGGGTCGAAGTTTCTTTCTTGCCCCATTTTACACCACCCACCAACTTTCTTGATCTATACACAAAGACATTTTAAAACATGTGACTAACAGCAGATCTACAAACGTAGTGAGGCTGGAACCAGCTTTTATTGTATCCCTTGGCAAATATATAATAAGATAGAGACTTTCTTTCCTGCTTACGCTTTCCAAGGTGCATTTTGTACATATTACTCTTACCAGCAGGAATGAGGATGCATAAAGCCATGACTTCTTTCAAATGATACTAACAACCTGTCTTTGTTTTTTTCTTCTTATAAAGCACAGTATATTTACTATACCCCATCCCTTCTTCATATTAGTTCTTTTGGGGCAGGACTGATGAGTTTGTGCTATGCCTCCTGAATCTCATATTGCACAGCAGCCTATTGAGGGTAATTCAACACTTCTTTTTTTATTTTTCTGAATGATTCATGTTATAAGTAAGATTGTATTTACTAGACTGATGGACTCTATTACGCATTTATAAAATGAAATTTTGTTTTATTTACACTGATGCTTTGATTTTAGAAGATGAATTTTAAACCCATCAGAGTACTTGATAATGAAAAGCAGAAAGGGAGGAAAAGAGGGACGCCAAGACAGATGGGGGCTCTGTGCACCATTTCTCCTCTCGAAGAAGAAAGATTGAAGATCAAGGTACTTACATGAGGCACTAACAGAAAATCCTCTAGAGCCTCTGTGATAGCACTTACAAACAGAAATAGCTCATTTTACATAACATTTTGTAATCCAAATTTCCAAAAAAAACCAAAAAAAAAATCCCCAAACTCAAGACAACATAAATTAAATCAGATCTTTCATTTTTGTATAAACTTTTCATCGGGAAAAATGTTGTTTTGTGTTTTGGGTTTTTTTTTTCTTTTTTCTTTTGAAAACACTTTTAAATAAGATGGGGGGAGAAAACATTTACCAACTTTTTAATAGAACTTGAAGGAATTCCTTACTGTGTTACCCTACAATATTTTTAGAGGCTGGTCTTAGTATGAGTATCTACATGACATTATTTTAACCATTGATGATCTAATTCAATGAAGACAAGCAACTATTGCCCTCCACTTTTCAGAGCTCAGGCACATCTGGGACTCATTTAGAAATATGACAGATGATATTCTGACTGCTTCTACGGGCTGAGTCTTCGAGTGGATCAAGGTAGTGGCCTGTGTGCTGGAGTCACAGCCTCGAGATGGGACTGCAGACATACTACAGTGATTGTACCAGTTGCACATGGCCGTGTGCGGCAGCCCTTTACAGCAGTGCCAAAGACCTCTAACTCCTGATATCAGAGTTTGCTTTCCTGGACATGATTCAGGTTCTTCTCTTAAACCCATGGGTGTGAGCTGCATTGAGCCATTTTCAGCTATTTGGTTGCCCTGCTGGAAGTCCTCACCAGCTCCCCAGTCTGCTCAAACTCACAGTTAGGCCCTATTGGTGGACTTCAAGAAAGGGTAGAGAGCAGCTCACCAGCAGTGCACTGAGCCAGTGCACTGAGCCAGCAGTGTGCCCAGGTGGCCAAGAAGGCCAACAGCATTCTGGCTTGTATGAGGAATAGCGTGGCCAGCAGGAGCAGGGAAGTGATGGTGCCTCTGTACTCGGCACTGGTGAGGCCTCACCTCAAGTACTGCATTCAGTTCTGGGCCCCTCTGTACAAGAGGGACATTGAAGTGCTGGAGCGTGTCCAGAGGAGGGCTACCAGGCTGGTGAGGGGTCTGGAGACCAGGTCCTATGAGGAGAGGCTGAGGGAGCTGGGCATGTTTAGCTTGAAGAAGAGGAGACTGAGGGGAGACCTCATTGCCCTCTACAACTACCTGAAAGGAGGCTGGAGAGAGGTGGGTGTTGGCCTCTTCTCCCAGGTGAATAATGACAGGACCAGAGGAAATGGTCTGAAGTTGCAGCAGGGGAGGTTTAGGTTAGATATTAGGAGGAATTACTTTACTGAAAGAGTGGTCAGGCACTGGAACAGCCTGCCCAGGGAGGTGGTTGAGTCACCATCCCTAGAGGTGTTTAGGAAACGTCCAGATGTGGCACTTCAGGGCATGCTCTAGTAGCAGAGATTGTAGGTTGTTTGGTTGGACTCGATGGTCTTAAAGGTCCTTTCCAACCATGAAGATTCTGTGATTCTGTGAGATTGGAACAGGCTGCCCAGGAAGTGGTGGAATCACCATCCTTGGAGGTATTTAAAAGTTGGGTAGACTGGTGCTGAGGGACGTAGTTTAGTGGTGGTTTTGGCAGTGTTAGGTTGATGGTTGGACTCAGTGATCTTAAAGGTCCCTTCCAACCTAGATGATTCTATGATTCTATGAACTTGTACCTAGTACTGCTTTGATTGTCCCCCAAACTTTTTCCACTGTCTTCAACACTTTATATGGAAAGCTTAAATGCTTTTCTTTTGAAATTCTGCCTTTGAAATCTCCACGACCTGACATCGTCCAGGTGTCTGGCAGTACACATACAACACCGCGACTCCACTTCTCATAGAGCTTTTCAGCTGCATCCTCTGAATGTTATGTCCACACATTCATATTTCCTGTTTTGCTGACCTATGAGATTTCCTTTCGCTTTTCAACAGGCTAGCAAATCATTCTTAAAAAAAAAAAAAATGAAAAGAAAATTAAAAGATAACTTTACTTGTTCTTTGTTTTTTTCCAACCCGGCTTCCAATGAACCTTAGAAGTTGCTATAGTGCAGTTTTGGAGATGTTCACGATGGGTTATTTTAGGCTGTTAGCGGAACAAGACAGCCTTTTATTTTCTGTTTTGC